>PVLD010009062.1:0-79504 GCA_004027595.1 Dinomys branickii | reverse complement strand
AGAGGATTAACTGTCTGACTAAATTTGCATGTCTGTATATGGGTCCATACATCCACAATTCGAAGATATCAATGGATAAAGCAACAACTACTGTTGAGACCATATCACCTTGTCTATAGATTAGTTGTGATTGTACTATTTTCTATGATAATGGGTGTCTGTTTGTCAATATGTTTTTGTACTTTTATGTTTCTAAAATTAAAAAAAAATCTGTGTACTTTTTACGAAAAGTGTGATTTTCTTTGTGTTGACTTACATCTAGATTTAATAAACATGGCTCAGGAAACTCTCCCTCAGGCAGGATGGTTAATTGTGCAGTCCACTGGAATCCTCTTAGTGGGAATAGGTCCTGCCATGTCTGAATATCACAGCATCGCCCTCTACAGTGATAGTATGTCATGAAGGCCCCTTGTGGGGGATGTGGCAGACTTTCCATGGACATGAATGGTTTTGGGGAACTATTTTCTAGATCTTCAGCTTCCATTCTGGCTGACTCATAAAGAAACTGCCCAAGGTGTGTCTCTCACAGGAAGGGCCAGTTCAAAGAGTGTGGGTTGGTCTCCAAAGTGACTGTGTAATAGATGGTTTCCACTTTCAACAAGCTAAATAAGGGTCAGTTAAGGATGACATTACCATCAAAACTAATTTGTGTTGATAAATCATTAAGTGACTTTGCCAGCACACTATTTTGTGACACTGTTATAACAAAACTTCCACTTGTACCTGCTTACCTGTGTTAGTAGGATTTTTTTCACTTCAGTGAAAATCAAAATAGATTTAGTGCTAGACCTTATCACATCCCGGTGCAAACACTGGTCAGTAAGGGATTACACAGCACAAAAGTATTACATTACAATTAAACTCAGGCAATGTCGGTACCTTTAAAAAGGGGGCTCCATGTAGTCACAATATCTGTTAAGATAGGACTTGTTGATATGTATGTATATGTACACAGATGCATATGGATTGAATTCAGGGCCTTCACACTGAGCTACACTGTCAGCCTTTTTTTTCCCTCTCCCTCACCTTGGGCTTGAACTTGTGGTCCTTGGTCTTGTGATCCTGATCTTGTGATCCTGAGTACTGGGAAGGTGGTTATACTGGGAAGGCACTGAGTACTGGGAAGGCACTATACCACCAACGAGACCCGAGTACTGGGTCACAGGCATGCATCACCAATACATTTAATGTATGACTGTAGACATCTAATTGCTAGTGTATTTAGATTTCATTGGTAACATTAAAAAGAATAGTGCAACAGTTTAATTTTAAAATGTCAACATTTAAAAAATTCTGGAAATCACATCCTTCATAGATGTAAAGTTGGCGGAGGGAGTAAGTACAATGCACTGCAACAGAGAAAGAGGGAAGTTTTTATTGGAATGGGAGTAATGGACAGCGTGCACCAAGTGGCAAGGATTTAGGTTTATAAATGCATAGGTAGGGGGGACTAGAGCTAGTTATGAGTGACATGAAAATTTTGGCAGAGTGGTCTTTGGCTTTGTTTGAGTGACCAGGACACCTTTGGGACACTTACGGATTTGATTACAACAGGATGTCTGTCAGGATATAAATTAGAGTACAGTTGTCTCGTCAGATGCAAATTAGATTACAGATGTCTGTCAGGGAGATGGAGTTTTGTAGTTTTGCCACGGGGTGTGGGATGAGACTGGAAAGGATTGTAACATTTCCATCTTTTTGTCTTTATAGGAAAAGGGGCATTGATCTCTCAAGCTACTTCCTGCTGAGTGGGGGCATTGTCCTGGGGGTAGCTTGGGGAGTTCCAAGCTTGCAAATAGGCCCTCATGACAGGGGTCATGATTAGGAGGAATAGTTCTCTGGTGGTGCTAGAGTGGGTGACTTGTTGTATAAAATGCTTTAAAAGTTGGAAGATGCAGGGTCCTAAAAGGAGAACTAGAAAAATCAAGAAAAGGATACCAGTTAGTGGGAGGAGGATGGGAGTCTATCCTCCCAAGGTGGACCAAAAAGAATCTGAGAATGAGTGGGAGGGCTTATGGCTGGCCATGTATTCATGAAGTTTTTTTATTTTGTCCATTACAATACCTGATTGGTTGACAAAGTAGCAGGACTCTTTGAGCACAAGTGCTGCCCTTCTCGGCCTTAAAGATGTCTAGAGATCTCTGGGCAGGGAGGAGCTCGGCCCATAACCAGCACCTAGGCGGCCCCTCTGCCTGTGTGGAACTCTGAGCAGATGAGGCCTGTGCACGCTCCAACCTGGATCTCTGGGTAGGGAGGAGCTTGGGCCACAAAGCAGCACCTAGGCAGCCCCTCTGCCTGAGTGGTACTCTGGGCAGGTGAGGCTTGTGTGCACTCTGACCTGGATCTCTGCGTAGGGAGGAGCTCGGCCCACAAAGCAGCATCTGAGCAGCCTTCTGAGCGGAACTCTTGGAAGAAAGCTTAAGGGACATTTTCCCTAAGAGAGGGAGCCATTGGAGCAGCCTTTGTAATGGACCTTTGCCTGGTGAGCTGCCTGGGCAATTTGTAGCTCAATACATTGCATCTGATATCCAAAATGACAAGACAGAGAGCAAAATGCAGTCTCAGAACTCAACCCCACCCAGAACAAGTCCTGGACACAATGATGTAGGAGAACTAGGAAGCCACATACCTGCAATTTCTGAAAGGATTGCATCTGAAGTAAAGTGACAACTCCATCAGGCCATAGAAGAGATTAAAGCAGAAATAAGCCACATACCTGCAATTTCTGAAACAGTCACATCCAAAGTAAAGAAACAACTCCATCAGGACATAGAAGAGATTAAAGCAGAAATAATCTCTCAGGCAAAAAATGAAGTGAAAACAATAATGTAAGAAATGCTCTGCACATATAGAAAAAAACAGATAAAAGAATAGAAGAACATAGGAAACAAATAGAAACATTACATGAGCAATTTAAGAATGAATTACAATGAATGAAACAGGCCCAAAGACATTGCCAGAAAATGAAAACTTCCACTGAAAGCTTGCAAAGCTGCTTTAGTGAAACGGAAGATAGAATTTCAGATCTTGAAGATAGCATGGCAGCTAGTGAGTGTGAAAGGAAGGATCTCATAAAGTCATCAAGGATCCAGGAAAAATCAATCAAACAGCTGCAAGATGAGGCAAAAAGAAATAATATCTGAAAAATAGGAGTCAGTGAAACAGAAGGAGACAACACAAATGATATAAAAAGAATATTTGCTGAAATAATAGCAGAAAATTTCCCAAGCACGGTAAAAGATACAGAAGTACAATTAATTGAGGCATATAGAACCCCAAAGAGCCATAACCCAAATAAAACCACACACAGACATATAATAGTCAAGATCACAGACATCCAGCAAAAGAACACAATATAAAAAGCTTCTAGAGAAAAGAAACAGATCACCTATAAAGGAAAGTGCATGAGAATCACAGCAGACTTCTCAGCAGAAGCCATGAAATCAAGAAGAGCTTGGAGCGAGGTATTACGGATTCTGAGACAAAACAGCTTCCAACCAGACGGATGTATCCTGCAAAACTATCCTTTGAATTCAGTGGAGAAATAAAATATTTCCACGACAAAGAACAACTGAAGAACTTCATGAGTGCCAAACCAGCATTGCAAAAAACAATAAAAGATATTCTAGACAGAGAAAAAAGTGACCACAATCTCAAGAACAACAATAGAAAGGAACCCTCAAACAGAACAAACAAACAAAGAGCAAAAGTAGGAAAACAACAACAAGTAAATAGCATGACAAGAATAAGCCAACATATAACCATTATAACCATTAATGTAAATGGCCTCAATTCACCAGTCAAAAGAAACAGATTGGCAGAATAGATTAAGAAACATAATCCAACGATATGCTGTATACAGGAAACACATTTTACTCAAAAGGAAATCCACAGGCTGAAAATTAAAGGATGAAAAACAATTCTCCATGCAACAGGTTCCCAGAAAAAAACAGAGGTAGCTACTATGTTTTCAGACAATGTAAACTTCAAACCAAAAACAATCAAAAGAGATAAAGAAGGCCACTACATACTAGCTAGGGGAAAGCTGCAAGAGGAAGAGAAAACAATCCCAAACATTTATGCACCAAATAATAGAGCATCAAACTTTACAAGTCAAATTTTAACACACATGAAAAATCAAATAATTAATAACACTACTGTAATAGGGGACCTAAACACCCCTCTGACACAAAGAGACAGGTCAACTGGACAAAAACTCAGCAAAGAAATAACAGACTTGAACCAAAGGTGTGAACAAATGGACTTAGTAGATGTATACAGTGTTCCACCCTACAACATCAGAATACACATTATTCTCAGCTGCACATGGGTCTTTCTCTAAAATTGGCCACATTCTAGTCCATAGAGCATACCTACCTAAATGCAAAAGAACTGAAGTTATGCCATGCATATTATCTGACCACAATGCAATGAAATTGGAAATTAATGACAAAGTGAACTCCCAAAACCACATAAACACTTGGAAGTTAGACAACAACCTCCTGAACCAGTGGGCCACACAAAAAGTTAAAGAAGAAATTAAAAAGTACCTACAAACAAATGAAAATGCAAATACAACCTACTGGAATCTGTGGGATGCAATGAAAGCAGTCCTCAGAGGGAAATTTATAGTGATGAACTCATATATAAAGAAAACAGAAAGAGAGCAAATAAATAGCCTAATGCTACACTTCAAAGTTTTAGAAAAAGAGCAACAAGACAAACCAAGAGCCCAAAGAAGAGAGGAGATTATAAAACTCAAGGCAGAAATTAATGCAATTGAGACAAAGAAAACTGTACAAAAAATAAGTGAATCAAAGAGTTGATGTTTTGAAAGAATAAATAAAATGGATAAACCCCTAGCCAACCTTATCAAAAAAAGAAAGGAAAGAACTCAAATTCATGCAATAAGGAATGAAAAGGATGAAATCACTACAGAGCCCACAGAAATTCAAAAGATCATTAATACCTACTTTGAAAATCTTTACTCCCATAGAATAGAAAATTCAGAAGAAATGGACAGATTTCTAGAAATGCGTGAATTACCAAAATTGAACCAGGAAGATTCAAAAATCCCGAAAAACCCAATATCAATTAATGAGATTGAAAATGTCATTAAAAACTTACCAAGAAAGAAAAGCCCAGGCCCTGATGGATTCACAGCAGAATTCTATAAAACATTCAGAGAAGATTTAATGCCAACACTCCTGAAACTCTTTAATGAAATTGAAAAGGAAGCAACTCTCCCTAACACATTTCAGGAGGCAAGTATTATACTGATACCAAAACCAGAGAAGGACCCAACCAAGAAAGAGAACTATAGCCCAAACTCTCTAATGAACATAGATGCAAAGATACTCAACAAAATACTAGCAAATAGAATGAAGTGAATCATAAGGAAAATTATACATCCTGACCAGGTTGGATTTATTCCAGGAATGCAGGGATGGTTCAATATTTGCAAATCAATTAATGTAATACATCATATCAATACAGCCAAAGATGAAATCCACATGATCATCTCAATAGATGCAGAAAAAGCTTCCATAAAGTCCAACATGCATTCATGTTAAAAGTCCTAGGAAAAAATAGGAATAGATGGCCTCTACCTCAATCTGATCAAAGCCATCTATGACAAACCAACAGCCAACATCATACTAAATGGACAAAAACTGAAAGCTTTCACTTCAAAGTCAGGAACAAGACAAGGATGTCCACTGTCACTGCTACTATTCAACATAGTTCTGGAAATACTAGCCAGAGCAATTAAACAAGAGAGAGAAATAAATGGAATAAGGATAGGAAAGGAAGAAGTACAACTATCACTATTTGCAGATGACATGATACTTCACATAGAAGACCCCAAAAACTCCACAAGAAGACTCCTTGAGTTAATTGACAAATTCAGCAGTGTAGCTGGGTACAAAATCAACACCCAAAAATCAATAGCACTGGTGCATACAGAGAACAAACAGACTAAGAGAGAAATTAGGGAAACCATACCTTTCATAAGAGCATCCAAGAAATTGAAATATTTAGGAATCAATCAAACAAAAGCATTAAAAGATCTATTCAATGAAAACTGTAGTACTCTGAAAAAAGAGATTGAAGAGGATTTCAACAAATGAAAAAATATTCCTTGCTCATGACTAGGAAGAACCAACATTTTGAAAATGGCCATACTACCAAAATTGCTGTACAGATTCAATGCAATTCCCACTAAACTACAGTTAGCATACCTCAAAGATCTAGAGAAAACATGCCTTAAATTTATCTGGAATCAAAAGAGACCCAGAACAGCAAAAGCAATTCTGGGTAACAAGGACAAGTGAGGTGGAATCACAACCCCTGACCTGAAATTATACTACAAAGCTACTGTAATAAAATCAACCTGGTACTGGCTAAAAAACAGACCTGAGGATCAATGGAACAGACTGGAAGATGCAGCCACAACAAAAAACACAGTCAGCCACCTAATATTTGACAAAGGGGCCAACCAAGCTCACTGGAAACAAGATAGACTGTTTAATAAATGGTGCTGGAAAAACTGGCTTGCCTCTTGCCGAAAACTGAAAATAGACCCAAATCTATCACCAGGCACCAAAGTCAAAATGGATCACAGATCTCAACTTTCAAACAGAAACTCTAAATCTATTGGAAGAGAAAGTAGGTAAAAATCTTGAAGACATTGGAGTAGGCAGAGAGTTCATGAACAAAAATGAAACTGCGAGAGAAACACTTCAAAGAATCAATAACTGGGACCTCATCCTACTGAAAAGTTTTTACACGTCTAAAGAAATCACCTGCAAAGTAAAAAGAAAACCCACAAATTTGGAAAAAATCCTAGCTGGCTGTCTCTCAGACAAAGGTCTGTCTAGAACATACCAAGAATTAAAAAACAGGTACCTGTCCAAATTCAAAGACCCAATCCAGAAATGGGCATCTGAGATGAATACACAGTTCTCAGATAAAGAAATACAAATGGCAAATAAATATATGAGAAAATGTTCTACATCTTTAGTCATTCGAGAAATGCAAATAAAAACAACATTGAGATTTCATCTCACCCCAGTAAGATTGGCCAGTATTAAGAAATCATCCAGTAACAAATGGTGGTGAGGCTGTGGAGAAATAGAGACTCTACTGCACTGCTGGTGGGATTGCAGACTGGTGAAACCACTGTGGAGAGCAGTTTGGAGATTTCTCAGCAAACTAGGTCTAGAGGTTCCATTCAAACCAGGTATTCCCCTTCTGGGTATTTTTCCAAAGATCTGAAAACATCATATCACTCTGATATATGTGCACCCATGTTTATAGCAGCCCAATTTGTAATAGCTAAATTGTGGAAGCAACCCAAATGTCCATCCACAGAGGACTAGATTAAAAACTGTGGCATTTTTATATGATGGAATATTACTCAGCTATAAAGAGGGACAGATTTGGGGCCTTTGTAGGCAAATGGTCACAATTAGACACCATACTCATAAGTGAAATAAATCAGAGGTACATATGCAAGCAACGTATTGTGTCACTGGTGTAAGAACCTGAGGGTGGGAATATAAACTAAGAGGCGTGAAGGAAATCTGTTCAAAAGTAAAGAACAGATGGGATGAGGGAAAAGAGAAAAGGAAGAAAGAGGCAAATATGTATGTATGTATGTATGTATGTATGTATGTATATACATATGTGCAAGATGGCTAACATGGTTCCACTATTATCTTATGTCACTTTATGGTAAGGAATAGTTGATGACTGGTTGTTTAATCAATCTTGTATGTCTATATGTGTTTTCCTGAGCATACACTTTGAAGTTATCAATGTGTAATGCAACAGCTATTGTTGGTTTCCTGTTGCTTTGTCTATAATTCAATTTTGATTATACTGTTATTGTACTACTTTGTGTTTCTTTGTTAATGCTTTCCTCTTTTTTGTTGATGTTGTTCTTTTTCTTTTACTCTTAAAAAATAAACTTCTGTCATTATAAAAAAAAGATGTCTAGAGCCTATTTTGAAGGTAAGTGCTGGTAGGCTGTTCATTTAGTTTTGCAACATCCTAATGAGGGGGCTACCTCTTCCAACTCTAGGCTTAGATGGAGAGAGAACTGTTGCTAAAGGAGAATAGCTAATGTTGTGCCTCCAACTGCCAAGCCAACGGCTGAAGAGAGCCCTGTCCTACCAGGACCCCTGCTTCATGAATGGCTTGGGTGTGATGGACGAGTGAGTATTGAGAGTCTAGAGACATAAGTATGGAGTGTTGCATTTGGTCTTCTGCATATGTTGAGGCATAGGGGGACAGGAGGGTCAGGGTGCAGGTTTTGTTAAAGTGTTGAGGGAGGTAGGTGTAGGCTTCAGAGTGGCAGAAAAAGAAAATGAGGGGTGGAGTGGGCAGTAGGTAGGGCCTATTGTATTGGGTGTGAGGAAGTATATGCAGCCAGTTAGGCTTTTTGTGGGAAAGGCAGAAAAGTTGAGGTAAGAGCGGTTTTGGACTGAAAGTGAAGGTGTGGATAAGTATAGAGGTTCAATGATGCATGCATTGGTTTTGGCTGTTAGGCAGGTGAGATTAAAATTGATGGGTGTTGCCATATAAAGATCTCCCTGTAGCGGGAGGCAGAGCCAGCATTAGGAGAGGTTAGGGAAGTGTAGTTGGAGCCTGAGGTTAAGGAAGAGCTGAGGGCAGAGGAGGTTTGATTAAGAAGTTTGGATGGGTTCACAGGGAGTTGTTGAGATGGGGGTGGTACCTGAAATAAGGTAGGGGCCAGAGGTGTAGGAAGGTGGTTGGGACTTTTTGGACAGTGATAAAGACACAGGGTCATACCCTATCTCATGAAAGCTGAATCCCCAGGTTAGTCCCATGAGGAAGCTGGAGAGAGAGGGGTTTGTGATCTTGACAGAAGTCATAGGGGGTTCATTTGTTTGCCTCGATGTTGTGATCATTTTGTTTCTAGTGTGTGGAAGGGGTGTACTATTCAATGGTTTCACAGCCTCATGATGGACAATAGTATGCTGAAAGGTTGTAGCAGGAGTGTAAAGACCGGACCTTTGGGTACAGATAAAATCCACCCGGGGCTATGATGTTGTGAACACCTTTACATCCTGGGAAGAGAGGATCAAGGGCACAACAGAAGACACTGAGAGTAGGGGAGGGTTGCCCTTCTGTCCAGCTGATGGAGGCCAAAATGTTGCTATCTATTAGGAGGGCTTGGAGGGTAAAGTTTGTTTGCGACTTTTCTTGGGGCTTCATTAAGAATATTAGAAAGGTGAGGGTATAGTGAGGTTTCATGTTAGGTACTAACAAAAGGGGGTTTTGTGAAGCAATTGAGAGTTGATAGGTGACTAATGGTCAGGCCAAAGTGTTGGAGACCACTACAAAGTGGCTCTGAGTTGGATTTAATACTAACCAATTGGCTTTCCCTGTTTACTTCGGTGTTTTCTGAAGCTTAGGCACCTTGTCTGCCACCCCAACTAACTACAAGGAGACTGCAGGTGCAGGCATCTCACTCCTGCTGTGAAGGCCTTTCTGGAGATAAAGTAGTTATCCTAAATTAACATAATGTATTACTTGAAAAAGTCCTGCCTAGATTCCTGCGTTTTTTGAGTATCCTCCTCTGTAAAGGAAATAAATGTCTGTGGAGAGGGACATTCTTTAGTTAATCTTTCAATGTATTGCCTTAGGTATAACGTAGCCTAGGTTGTTGTGTTCTGGAGGAAGTCTAATAAAAGCTTTGTAAGCCCTGGCACCAACACTAAATGTTTTGCTGTGTTATGTAAAAAGGAATGGTGACATGATGGCTACCTAGTCAAGTCTCATGCCTATGGTAATTGAATTGTATTGTTCTTGCTAAAATGGTTGATATCCATCCAGTAGCCCAGGTGCCTCTTTTGTTTTATCTCAATAAAAGGTTATGGCAAAGGCGATTTGGGGCTGCAGACAAGAGAACTGTAAGCCTTCTGATTCCAGAACATTGTCTCTCTTGTATTTCTTTTTCTTCTTACTTTTTTATTCATCCGTGGGTACCTTGTTTTTGGGACCTGTTCACCCTGGACAGAAGTGGATATTAGACCAACAAATATCAGGCACCCATCGAAGTCTTTGGCTAAACTCAGAGAATATTGAAGCTATAAGAGAGTTAGACACTCCTGGAGCCCTGAAATCATTTCCATTGTCTCATTTATGTAAGCCTTCTCCGTCTACTCGCTTGGGAGATTTTGGGCTTGATCAGCCTGCAATAATTAAGGATTATTTAACCTGATTTTCAATACCAAAGAACAGGACAAGAATAATTTTGTGGAGGACCATATATTCCTGAGGAGAGGTGACCGAGTCTGACGCCAAAAGTAACAGTTAATGGAACTAAGGAGACTAGGATCCCAAGGAGACAGCAGACCATGGGGTTAGTCTAAGGACTCTGAAGACTCCTCTGGAATGCAGGTAAGGCGAAGGGAGGTGGGGGGATAACCTGTGATTTCCGGGGGTATGTGGTGTTGAGAGGGTCTGACACTGGAGCCCTTTTCAGTCTTGTCAGATGAATTTAAATGGGAAGGCTTTGATGTTTTGCACCTGTGGGAGTAGTCAGCTGAAAGAAAGGGGAAGGTATCTGGGTGGTAAGAGACCTATTTAGGATATCAGTCCTTGATGTTTATCTTTAGGGAGGCAAGTGGGTGTGTTTGTTTTATCTTTTGTTTTGAGGTCTGACCCACAGCTGGAGGTGTCTATCTCCCCACAGTTGTAAGGTATCTCATCATTGGCGCTGGCTCATTCTGAGGGCCTAGCCCTTTGTGACTGCCTATAATATTTTTATCTAACTCAGTTGCTTATGACATTTCCCTGCCTCTAAAGAAGTAACCTGAACTACCGCGAGGGAATAGTGGACAATGACCACTATTAAATCTGGAGGAGACAAGGCCAAAGAAATAAGTAAAGTTTTACCAAGAGAAGATGGTAATGGCTTCTTATAAAGAGGATAAAAGTAACTTTTAGGGGATTTGAGTCTGACATTGATCTGTCATCTAATATTTTGAACAGCTATTGTGATATTAGCAGAAAAATCAGTAATGTACACACAACATTCAGTTTTTATAATTGCACAAGTACTTCCTGTGCTGCTGTTAGAATGTCTAATGTCATCTGATTTTGGAGGCTGGGCTGTTGTATTAATTTTACTTTTTTATTTAGGAGAGAGACCAGCTGTGGTGTCATTTAAGGCCTGCTGAGTATAGTTAGTTAAGGCCTTGATATGTGTCATATAGCACTTTCCCTAGACAAGATCTGGTGGTTTCCACAAAAAGGAATCTTGCATATTTATTGTTGGTTTTATCTGTATGGTCACTTGGAGTTTGGCAGTCTCTAGGCAAGAATAAACCAAGTTTTTATTATTATGGCATTGTTTTATACATGTTACAGTATACTTTTCTGTTGGATAAAGTGAGATTTGTATTAATTAAAAGTAACTTTTTGCTGTCTATCAAAATCAGTTAAATTTCCTAAAGGTTTACCTTGGAACCATGTACAGTGCCTCTTAGTACTTCCTCTGGATGAGTCAAAGCCATTGTTAGACCAAGTTGCTTTCTGTGAAAGCTTGGGAGACTTTTTTGTCCTGGTGACTCTTCTTAGGCACACTATACATTGTTTATCACTTTTATCTGTGGTACCATAATCTCTTTGATCAGAAGATCTGGTACTGAACTGAGTTATACAATGTCACAGCAGAAGTTTTTTTTTTTTAATGTCCTGAGTCTTCGATGATCTCAGAAGGCTAAGGCCAAAATATTGGCTATCCTCTTAGCCCATCTATCTTTGTAATTTGGTCTCCAAACCTCAGTTGTTGAATATCCAGAAGACAAGGTTAATGACATTACATTGTAATGGGGGCAGTGAACTTCATTATTAAAATTTTATGTGGATATTAAGCACCTTGAAATATAAAGTATACCCAGAGAACTGTTACTTCTTACCAATCATGGATGTTCTAGTAGTTGAATCCCTGTAGAATGTTAACTGACAACAGTTATATAGTAATATAAACTATAGCCAGAGAACTGTTACTTTATAGGATGTCACTGAAGAAATTTGTAACATTGTCTGGGCTGTTTAATATATAAGCATTTTTAAATGTGGTGGCACATACATAGCACATAACCCATGAAAATAATCTCAATATTTAACACATTAAATTTGAACAACGAGAGACTCTCAAGTCATGATACATAAACAACAATATGCCTGACATTTATAAAACTAATTTTGACATCATTTTGATCAGCTGGCAATCTTGGTGGAAGCACATCCTTAATTTAGATAACATTTATATATAAGTCAAATTAAATCACAGACAATTGCTTTAAAAATAAAAAATATAAAAAGAAGAAAAATTTGTTGAGCTCAAATAAAACAGCTGTTTACAGATTGGACAGACAGACAAACAAAAACACATATATGAGATAATTTATTTATAATTAGTAGCGATTTTTTTCCAACAAGAATTTGGAAGAATGAAAACCTTTTATCTATAATTAATATATTTTTAGTACTTTATTTTGTCTTAAGAATACCAGTAACTTTCACATCTCTTTCTTTTATGTAGCTTCCAGCTTTGTCATCTCCACACGCTCTGTCATGTAGTTAGGCCTTTTCTTCCAACAGTATTTTTAATCTTTTTATATTTAGAGGGCTAGAAAAAGAGATAGAGAATGAGAACAGGCCAGGGGATGGGAGAGAGAGAGAAAGAAAGAGAGGGAAAGAGAGAAAGAGAGCATGCCAGAGAACGAGCGTGAGAGGAACCAGATAGGGAGAAGGGAAGGGAACACGAAAATGGCCCCCGGGGCCTGCTGCCTCACCGAGGAGTAAGGGGTGGGGAAGAAAGACAGCATACCAGAGAGGCAGGGGAAGGAGGGGCGGGTTTGGGCAGTTAGAGCAGAACTGACAAAGAGAAGGGCAGGAATTGAAGGAGAAAGCTTGAACATAGGGGATCTCTGACCATTTGCTGCTACAGTGACAAAAATTGTTGCCAAAAACTTGGCTATAAAAAAATAAGCTTTTTTGGTTTTATGGTCTCCCAGAGACCAAGGCGGCTGAGGCTGAAACAGTGCTATTTAGGTGAGCAAGGGGAATGGGATTCTAAACGAGTTGGAGAGTCATCACCCTCTGAGTCAGACAGATGAGGCCAGGTTTGAGGTTTGAGTCATCACCCAGAGATCTGGCTGGTAGCCCAAACAGGCAATAGAGTTCTTGACATGGCACCCATGAGCAAGAATGAGTGAGTAAGCAAGCAAGGGAGGGAGAGAGAGACAACAAGACTCATGCAGGAGGGGAGGGAGCTCACCTTAACAAGAAAGGTGACTGGTGAAGTGGATGAAGCTGTCAGCAGTGGCAAGGGGCTGCTGTGTCTCATAGGGGAACTCAGTTGGTAGATGGGGGGGCGTGGGACGAGGTGGCAGGGAGGGATCACCCAGACTCAGGAGCCTGCTCACTGTCCACCTGTCTGAGTCATGGCACCAAAATGTAAAGTTGGTGGAGGGAGTATGTACAAGCGCTGCAACAGAGAGACAGGGAAGTTTTATTGGAATGAGAGTGATGCAAGGGACTCTAAGGTGTAAAAATTTAGGCAAAGTGGTCGTTGGCTTTGTTTGAGTGGCCAGGACACCTTCAGGACACTTGTGGATTAGATTATAGCAGGATGTCTGTCAGGATGTAAATTAGAGTACCGCTGTTTTGTCACATGCAAATTGGATTACAGATGGCTGTCAGGGAGATGGAATTGGCTTTTGTAGTTTTATCATGCAGAGAGAGGCCAGTTTGGACTGGAATGGACCCTAATAACAGGTACTTACACTGAAAAATTTTAGTTGTCAATTTAATAGCATGCAGGGGGCTGGGGATGTGGCTCAGTGGTAGCATTCTTGTCTTGCATGCACGAGGCCCTGGGTTCAATTCCCAGCACCACAAAAACAAACAATTTAATAGTATGCAATAAGGTGTAGTGTCATAAAATTTTTTCTGGCATAAACAAGTAAAAGTGTTTGAAGCTCACTAAGTCTCATGTATAATTTAAAGTGAGTTGTTACAGTAAACATCTTGGAGTAACATCAGCAAAAAGCTCCAAAAATCTCCATAAAAACAATGGTAATGCTGGTACAGATTGTCAGAATAAACTTTATCAGCTCTGGAAATCAGTGAAATGTACGCAGCAATCAAGGAGCTTTTATTAAAGAAAAATACCTGAAATTCAGTAAGAAAAGCCAGTTTTGAGAGTTTTCAATTTCCCTCATCTCCTCTCTCAAGTTCCCCTGACAGCCTTAAAGTCTAACAACCTGCATCTGCATGGAGGCTCTGGCAGCCTTTTCAGGGAGTGCAGAGGTGGAGCTACTTCTAGCCCCATTCCCAGGTGTTGTCCACAGCACTCGTTGGGGCTTTCCCAGTGTGAAAAACCTTTTCCTTGTAGGCATTTGTGAAAAATAATTACAGGCAGTTCTTTACCACTGCATCTGCCTGAGACAGATGATAACAGTTATGATAAAGAAATTGGACAAGGAAAAGCCCTGAAGGGCTTTATAAAGTCTTGATGTATTCCTGGGAATCTGGAAGATCTGTGTGTGAGAGGGCTGTGTGCACTCCCGGAAAAGATCTTAGGTAAACTGAATACTCACCTCTGTCTCACCTTGAGGCTCTGAACAACAGAAATAAAGGCTAAGGCAGTTATTGACTCTACAGGTCCACAATGATGCTCATTCAGAACCTTTCAGTAATAGTGAGAAACTTACTGGCCCTAAGGAAACCTCTATAAATTTATTACTGTCTGAGCACCAAGCCAATCAAAGCAGAAACTTCATATATAACTGTGGTAGATTAACTAATGGGCACCTTGTAACATCCAGCTGAAAAAAAACAGCATGGTTCTGGGTGCAGACAACCCACCTGAGGATTGTTTCCTGCAGCATAAAGGGAGAACTGGAGGAAAAGATGGTGTGCTTTTGATTCTCCTGGAAAGCTTGTTGCACTGATTTTCCTGATATGAATTCAGCCGTTCTCATCATTGGAGGAGCTCAGGTCCTTGCTGTAACTGAAGATGGCTACTGTTCTCTTTGAGGGAATTCTGGTCCTTACTATGAGCATTGTCCAGCTCCAGTGTAGATCCCTCAGCCTGCTGGCACAGATCATTCATTCTGCTGGCACAGACTTTCTAGCTTTTACCACTGACCTTTTGGCCTTTTTAGGGCAGATCTTTGATTCAGACTTGCATGAGATATTTTCAAGAGCTCTAGACCTCCAGTTAGACTTGTGGAGGGCTGTAGGTCTTCAGCTGGACTTGTGCATGCAGGACATTGCTGTGGGATTCATAGGCCTTCAATGGGTCTCTAGTGTGTGGACAGACCTCTTGCACTCTTTTGCATTTGACTCTTTGGGTGAATATTAGACAATAATCCTATAGATTATGTATTCTGTATTAAATCTCTTCCTTTGTAAACCATGACTAGAACAACAACTAAAATATAGATTTATGGAGTTATTTCATCAAAGTTACTAAATAAACAATAAATACTACAAAAATAAAAATAATAGCAGCAATCCTTGGGGGGGTATAGAATCTTATTCCCAAAGTTTCTACAGTACATCAAATATCATATTTCTTTAAAATAATTACAAGACATGCAAAAAATAAGTGTAATTCTCCAATGTGCTCTAACTCTCCCAGCCCCTCTCCTGCTTTCCAGCAGAAGCACTACTCCTCAGGAAATTCAGTTCAGGACTCAAGCTGTCATCAGCAAACACAGGAGAGGAGATAAGATAGGACAAGGAATTTTGCAGGTCCTGGAGACATCTGGAGACCCCACAAACTTATAATGGACACTTCAAAGAACTATGCCCACTGTGATGCAAGACTGCCAGAAATTTTTAACCACAGATGTTGATTGGGATCTTCCAACCTAATGTACCCTCTCTCTCCATCCGTATAAAAGAGACATCTATTTGTTCAGGGCAGAAGGTCTTATTACATTCTCAGCCTGTATCCAGGCACAATAAATTCCATGCTATGTTGCCTTTACCCAAGCCTAGCGGTCTCTGCTGCTTACATATTACAATAAGAAAGGATACGTGTGCGCGCACACACATGCATATGCATGTGTGTGTGAGCACACGTGGAAATTATCACTGAAGAGGCATACAGGATGGGTTTGATAACCTGACTTTAAAGAAGAAATAAAATAATTTGTAAAGAACTAAAATTTGAGAAAATGTCTTATCAAATAGAGAATATCAATACATTAATATTATTAGAAAATAGAAATTCTGGTTTTGAACGAACAGTAGCTGATGAAAAGTAATGTGTCCTACTTGCCTCAAATGTCATCAATTAGAAGAAGTTCCTTATGGGCTATAGTCACTTATAAAGTCAATAACCCTGAGAAATTAAGCTCCAGAGGGTCAGCTCCTCTGGGGCTGCCTGGGGCTCCATGGTGGGTGGAGCAGGGTGAAGGCCTGGGAGCCTCACTCAGCTCTGATAACTGTACCCACTGCTCTGAGAACTCTGCTTGGAGACAGTGGCTAGAACTGGCTCTACTTTTGTGACTTGAGCTGGGAAATGGCAGGTGTATATGTGAAAGTCTGAAGACAACAGGAAAGTGAGCTGTGGGCTGGGAAGGGCACACAGCAGTGTGCTATGATGGAAAGGGAAAAGGAGAAGTCTGGCCAAGACTCTCAGAATTATGTCCTGGGTGTTTGTACTCAACTTTATCATGATAAAGTCAATAAGGGAGCACAAACATCCATATGAGGGCATCTTTCTTAGAGCTAAGACAAATATTTAAGTTTACAGTAGGATTTGCAGCTATGTACAGCCAGGATAATGTAGGCCTGAGTCTGAGGCCCAAAGGTGACAAGAAAGCATTTGGGGGATGACCTTCCCCTCATGCTCAGCTCCTTGCAGCTTTTAGCACTGCAGACTAAGATAGAATAAATTCATTAAAAAGTTCTCATGGAAACAAGCCAAAGGGCCACCCAAGAATAGCCTGTGTGATCACTGTTGGCAAATACTTGTGGTCCAATTTGACTTCACTGTTGAAATCCCTTGCTTAAAGACCTTAGTGCACAGAAGTTGAATATTTGGTCCAATTCTGCCATTTCAGCTGGAGGAACCTAGATAGTCCTCTTAACATCTGTAAGCAGCACAGAAAATTTCTGTTTTCCTATTTGTAAAGATAGAAATAATATTTACTTATAAGTTGCTACTGCCATGGAATGATGTAATTTCAAAGAACTTGGTCTAAAACCTGGCATATAACAATAAGGATTGGCAATTCTGTTACTGACACAAATGGCACCACATTTAGCTCTGCCCAAGGGCCCAAAATTCCACGCCAGAGAACAATGTCTCTGGGCTGAGGCATTTGCCCCAAGAACTTTTTCTTTAAAATGTAAATAAGTAATCTATCTAGATGGTTTCAATTAAGAGTAAGTGTCTTTATATCTGTTAATGGCCAGAAATTTTATTTACAGAAAAATAAAACAGAGCCCAGGCAAAGTTAAATGTGTGGACAGTGTATTTCTTTTGGGGGAAGTAGGTTCTGAACCCCAAAATCTGCTGTGATTCCTCAGACAGCCAGAGACAAGGCCAGTGTTGGGTTGTGGGGCAGGGCAGGTATCAGGCAAGTGTGGGGTATGAGGATGGGTCAGGGCCTCTGCAGAGTTGAGTCAGTTCTCTCATTTTCCCAAATCATGAATGGCCTGAGGATTCCACAGCCCATACTGGAGCTCCATGAAAACCAACGGGTCTTGACCTCAAGAGCAAGAGACACCCCCCTCTTCACTTTCCTTTGTCAACAACACTTTACTGTGCCCTCAGAAAAATGAGCAGCACAAAAACAACACAGCCCAGAGCATGAAGACTAATTTGTATTACAGTGAAATAGTGATAAAGGGGAAAGAGATTCCCAGCCTGCTAGATATCCAAAACACCGAGTTTGTGTTCTTTAAAATTGAGGAATGAATTCTAGGAACAATGGAGGTGAAGAGTAGGCAGAATTTATTAAGAGAAAGAAAGCTTCTGTTTGAGGGGGACAGAAGGGGACCTAGAAAGTGGGTTGCCCACCAACCCTGCTTCTCAAGGATGTTTTATTGAGCAAACGCACAAAGTGAGAAGGGCTTAAGGTGGGACAGGACTATGACCAATGAATTACAAGTATAGTTGCTTAAGTAATATTGATCCAGTGGAAGATCATAGGATGGGTGTGAGGTGGGATAAAACTATGGTCAACCAATAAGTTTACAAGTATAGTTGCTTGGGTGATGTTGACTAAAAGGGGATCAATTTACACAGCAAGTGCACAAAGGAGAGACAGGAACTTTCCTGAAAGGGGTGTCTTAAAGAGGTTAGGTCCTCTACCCCAGGGTGGTTAATGCCTACTTAGAGTATTAATCATTGCTGTTCATCCCTAGGGGAAATATATATATAGGTGAGTGGTTCCTCTTTTCCTTGAGGCCTGGCCTTCTGTGAATACACCTCCAGTGACAGTTGCCTTCTGCATTGACTGCTCAAGGGCCCAGCACTGTCTGACTACCTATAATATTTGTATCTAACTTAGCTACCTATAATAATAGGAACACAAATTCTGACTAAAACTATACTCCATCTGTCCTCATTTTTTAGTAATTTATGTGGCATGTTTTGTAGGTCAGAGCTGATGTCACCTTAGACCTCCTGGCCAGGAACTTTGCAGACTTGAGGACTAGCCTCTAAGACTGAGATTTGGGGCTGGTGTTCCCTCAGAATAGCCAGGGGACACAGACATCCTCACCTGTGGGGATAATAAAACAGAATGAAATTTTCCCAAATAATTTTATTTAAAGACAAAAGAGAAAGCAAAACATCAAGATTAGCTTTCAAACTGCCCTGAGAAAGCACCATGTATGGGATAGGATAGTAAGACTTGGGCCCAGCCCTTCTCCACTGCCTTGTAATATGTTGCTGTGCAATCAGCAAGGCCTAAACCCAGGTCAGTGCTGGGGACAAGCTGAGACCCATGGTGGCTCCGTGTTGGGGCACTGGTCTTCTGTGAGCTACTAGGCTGACTCTGAGCTCTTTACTTCTTTCCCAGAAAGAAGAACTTCACTTTATACTCAAAAGAAACCAAAATTTGTGACAGTACAGGAAATAACCATTTCCTACTTGTTCCTAAAGCCTTGGGTGAAATTACAGAAAGGAAAAGGATGTGGCCTGTATCTGTAGGCTATTGTGAAGCCCTGTCTTTTCTGTAAGTGCCATATGGACAGTCAGACTCTGGAAGTTGGGGTCAGTTCCAGCCACTGTGAGCTGCCTGCTTCTGCCCTCCACTCACCATTGTAAAAGAACATAGCTCCAGAGCACTATGAACTCTGAATGAACCATGGGTGTCAGCAGAATGGGCTGTGGCCTGGCAGACTGATGTCAACTGTCATGCTGAAGGTTGCAGAGATCCATTTGGCTGTGTCAATCATGATCATCTCAGTATGAGCAGGGCTCTGTCCAGATCTGTTAGGTTTTCTGTGCAGAAAAAGAAACAAATAAAGGAGGAAAGAAGGCCTTTACTCTGGACATAGAGAGGAGAGGACTGCATGCAGCACAGGAGACAGTGGAAGCTGGGATTTGTGAGGACTCTGACTAGAGGTAGAGCTTGAGAGTCAGGCTCAGTGACATGTCAGGAACTGATTGGGGCTTCCCTCACACACAGGAAAGGTAAGAGGAAGTTGTATTCAGGGCTGAGAGGAGAAGAAGGGGGAAGTGGTCATTTGGAAGATAGGCTGTTTTTTGGGGGCTTGAGCCATGTTAGACCACCACCATAATGATTCAACAATTCATACTTGCAGGAACCTATCATTCCCATCTTTTAGTTGTTAAGAAGGGATGATGAATCTCTCAGACTGCTTCCTGCTGAATGGGAGCATTGTTTTAGAGGTGGGGAGGAGTGACAGATGATGGTTTATGCCCATATAGAAGCTACTGCCGTATGTCTCAGTGAGGATGAGGAGTTCATCATTAGGGAAGGCTCACATCTAAAATTGAAGGAACTTTGAAAAAAGTTTTAAAAGGCAGTACCTGTGTACTATGAGTACACAGGTCATTAGCACGATTAAAGGACCCAGAAGAGGAAGCGAGAAGGTGGACCATGATCCAAATGTGTCATTCTTCCATGATCATAGCAAGGGGGAGGAGTATTGATTTTTTAGCTCTTGGGGTTTACACTGTAGCCAATTGTGAAGGCTCTTTACCTTGTCCATGACGATCGCTGATTCATTTATGAAGTAACAGCATTCTTCTCCCAGCATAGCACATGTGCCCCCTTTTTTGAGGGCATCAAGAGTGTGGCAATTTTGGAGGGTAACTGCTGTAAGGCTATTAATTTGGTTTTGATATGAGTGAATTGTGGGTATTATCTCCTCTGTTCTTTGGTGGAGTTGGAGGGAAAGTTGGTGATAAAGCTCTTTGGCACAAATGCTCATGCCTATTCTCCCTGCCCCAAAACCAATTCCAAAGACCGAGAGAATGCTAACTACCATAAGAATGGAACATGAACAGCTCTTGATTTTCGAGTGATATGGGCTTCTTGAGGCTGGGGTAGGAGAGACATTTCTATGGTATCTTGAGAATTTATGTCAGGATCAGGACTAGGAGGACTAACAAGCATGATTCTGTCCACCAAGGAGGGAGACAAATATATACTCCTATTTTTCACCCTATAAAACATCCCCTGGGGGAGGGCAGGTGGCTGTATTTTTTGTGTGTGTGATGTAATGAGTGCAGTGGGGAAACTGAAGGGAGGAGTTTTTGAATTGAGAGATTAGAAAATAAGATTAGTTGACTACTGTTGAGAGCTATGAATAAATAGAGGGCCCATTATGGCTGGGTTATATGGAAAAGATAGGTGAGCAGCATTCCTGTGTGCAGGGGCTATCATGTAGAGATCTTTTCAGTAGGGAACACAGAGCCAGCATTAAGTGACATTTGAGGAATGTGAGAGAGTGTCATAGGCATGTGAGAGAAGCTGAGAAATAGGAGTGATTTTTTTGTTGTAGGGCACTTGGAGGGTCGATAATAGGAAGTATGGTTGTAAGCCAAGTTTTCAAGGTCATAAAATTGCTATAGGGTGATGTTTGTAGAGTATTTCTTGGATTATCCAATCTAAATCCCCAAGTTTTGCCCAAGAGGAATTGGGGGTGTGATACATTTGGAGTTGAAAATGTCACCTATCTGACATTATCACCCCAGTTTAATGCCAGGCTGAGATGAGTGGGTCTGCATATTTTTAAGATTTTTCCAGATCTATCTATACCTATGGTCTTGCATCCTGGGGTATCAAGATAGAATACATTGGCATTGACACATTTTCACTGATGGAGTGTGGGAAGTCAGAGGCTGAAGTATAGACCTTTTAGGTGACAACATATTCCCATGGGTATACAGTGTGTCCAATCAAATGCAAATCCAACATTTTTTCCCATTCCATGTGCCCTTATCCTAGGTCTGACAGTGTGGTACAAGGTGGCGATAGGGAGCATGAAAGGTAACTGGGATTTGAGGGAGTAAAATTGTAAGAACCTATTATCCCTTGGTCTGGTAGGGAAAGTTTCATGGTGTAGATGGGCTGTGGTTGTGTAACTGGGGGTGGACTGGAGAGAGTTGGGAGTAGGAGTGTAAAACTTAGGAGTTGGATCATATTTGAGAGTTGTTGAGGGGAAAGGAGTGGGGGTCAACTTTATGTTTTATGTTACTGAGGGTGTCAGTAGGGCAGGCAGTTGAGAGTGCAGAGCCCAAATACATTGGTGATATAAGAGAATAAAAGCTACCTTGTGTGGAACTTGAAAATCTCTTGGACCAACTGTCCAGAGCCCAGTGGCAAATGTGAAAGTCAGCAGGACTATGAATACCAAAAACCAAATGGGATAGCAATACTTCAGTTACCACAGTGGCATGGTACAGACTGGTGAGTTTGAGATGGGTAGGAGATAGGCATGATGACCATTCTGACAGTGAAGGTTTAGAGTTGGAGGCAGTGAGATTGTCAGGGCACCATTTGGCTTGGGTAACGTGGAACCAGGATGAAAGGCCAGCAAACTCGACTGCTGTATGCATTGTGGGGACAACTAAGTAGGGTCTGGACCACTTTGGCTGTAATCCCGTGGGCTTAGATTTTAGATATATTAAGTCTCCAGGAGCTATAGGAGGCATGGGCTGTGTGGTATCCACTGGATGTGGAAGACAGAGGTCAGCATGTTGTCATAGCAAGTATTGGAGGAAGGACAGAACTGGAATATGGTCAGTGATGGGGGAGAAGGTTATCAGGAGCAGGGGAGTTGTGAAGCAGAAATGGTCTACCATTCATGAACTCAAATGGACTTAGGAAAATGGGGGCCCTGGGAAGTGTCCTAAATCTAGCAAAAGCTAAAGAAAGGAGCAGAGGCCAGGGCAGCTGTAGCTCTAAGATGAGTTTAGTAAGGCGAGCTTTTAGAAGCCCATTTGCCTTTTTTACTTTCTCAGAGGACTGCAGGTGGTAAGGTATGTGTAGGTGCCAAGTAATGCTGAGACTCAAAGCAACCTGTTGAGTGATTGGAGGTATAAATGCTGGACTATTATCTGACTGGATAGTTTGGGTCAGTTCAAATCTGGGAACAATATACTGTATGAGAACCTTAGCAACTATATCTGTGGTTTCCTGAGCAGTGGGGAAGGGCTCTATCCATCCTGAGAAAGTACAGACAAAAGTGAGAAATATGTGTGTGTCTTGTAGTGAGGCATATGTGTGAAGTCTATCTGCCAGTCTTTGCCTCGGGTGTGTCCATGAACCTGGTGGGTTGGGAAAGAAGGAGGTGGTAAATGTCCCTGAGGAGAGGTCTTGACACAGAGCTGGCAGTTTTGAGTGATTTGGTGAGTGATGGTTTCTAGGGAAGGATGTGTAGCAATGGGAGCTAAGAGTTTGTAGAGAGCCTGAGTACTGACATGGAAGCATGTCAGTACTTCTGTTGTTAAGTCAGTGATAATGCTTTGTGCTTGTTGGTCTGGAAAAAGGAGTTTTGGCCCTTGAAAGATCCATTCCTTTATATTTTCGTGACAGTCAGGTTTGTGGGGTAACTGTAATTGCTCTGGTGATTACTGGGGTGATGAGAAAAAGAATGCAGGGGATGTCTTTGGGCATGAGAGGAAGAATGCAGGAAGGATATGGCTGTTGAGCAGCTAATTTGGCCTGTGTGTCAGCAAAAGCACTGCCTTGCACAATGGGACCTGATGGTGTTTGGTGTCCCCTGCAGTGAATGATTGCCACCTGTCTGAGGAGCTGTGCTGTCTCTAGAAGTTTGAGGATGACAGGTGCATTGGTGATGGGAGTACCCTGAGTATTGATGAATCACCTTCCTTGGCAGATGGCAGCCAGAGAATGGACAATATTGAATGTGTACTTGGAGTCTGTGTAGATGTTTATGGTTTTGTCTTTGGCTAGTGTGAGGGCATGTGTAAGGGCTATAAGCTCTGCCTTTGTAAAGATGTTCCAGGTGGTGGTAGGCCCACCTCTATCACTGTTGACACACTGACTATGGCATATCCTGCCCTCTTCTGAGTGTCTGTGTTTGTTGAGCTACCATCTATGAACCATGTGTCAGAAGCTGTAGGAAGAGGAGTGCTAGCAGTGTGAGGGAAGGGAGTCAGGGTTTGTAGGACTTCAACACAAGTGTGTTGATGGGCCCTGTCAGAGGTAGGAAGTACAGTGGATAGATTGAGAGAACCGCTGGTGGAGATAGTAAGAGAAGGGTCCTGTATGAGTACCAGATGAACCTTTTGAAAGTGAGGGGGAGCCTTCAGGGTGGGGAGTGTCTTGAGAGAGAGGAGTTCATTGAGGTGGGGAGGTGAGTACACTGCTATTGACTGCCCTAAAGTGAACTGTTTTGCCTCTTGTGTTAGTGTGGCTGCTGCAGCAAGGGCTTGAAGACAAGGAGCCCATTCATGTTGTCTAACTGTTCTGAGAGGTATGCACCTGCCTGAAATGAGGGTCCTTTTTTTCCCCAAGACTCATTTTGCATTGTGGCCCTGAGAACAAGTTTATAAGATGAAAGGTTGAGAGTGGGGTTGGGGAGAGTGAGAGCTGAGGATTTTAAAAGAGCCTTCTATAGCTTGTAAAATAGGATCGTATAGGAATAGTGGGGTTGAGAGGTTCTGAGAAGGAGCCCTTGGATGCTTTATAGAGGGGCTGAGCTAGGGAGGCAAAGTAGGGATCCAGAGATGAAAGAAGTTTGCTAAGCCAAGGAAGGAGAGAACCTGCTGTTTTGTAGTCAGAACTTGAAGGCCACAGAGGAGAGCTTTATGATCAGCAATGATGGAGTGAGTGGTAGGAGTGAGGGTGAGTCCCAGATATTTAACCTTTGGTGAAGCTATCTGAGCCTTGGTTGAAGAGACCCTATATCCTCATCCTGGCAGAAAATTAAGGAGAGCACCTGTGTGTTGTATGGCAAGAGCATAAGAGGGACAGCAGAGGAGGAGGTCATTTATGTACTGGAGCAGTGTGGTCTGCTTGAGATTAGGGGTCTCAAGGTCAGTAGCAAGAGCTTGGATAAAGAAGTGGGGACTATCTTTGAACGCTTAGGGCAGGACTGTCCAGGTAACTTGTAGGAACCTGAGAGAATCTGGATCAGTCTATGTGAAAGCAAAAATATCTTGGCTGTCAGGATATAGAGGGATAGTGAAGAAGGTATCTTTGAGATCTAAGACTGTGGAGTGGATAGTGGAGGGAGGGATATGAGAGAGCATAGTGTAATGGTTTGGCACCACTGGGTGGATTGGGGTAACAGCATTGTTGATAGCCCTAAGGTCTTGTACTAGGTGATAAGTAACATTGGGTTTGAGCACCGGGACAATGGGAGTATTGTAGGGTGCATGGGTAGCTTTGAGAAAACCATTGTCTAAGAGGTGTCTGATTATGGGTTTGAGTCCCCATTGATGTTTGAGAGCTCTGGGGTTTGGGGAATGCAGGGGAAGACCGAAGGGTCTTTGAGATGTATTAATATAGGCACAACATGAGTAGCCTGAGTGGGGTTGGAGGTGTCCCAGACTATGGGGTCAACAGGGAAGAAGGAAGTAGAGGGGATGGGTTGGTGGTTTGCTGTGATGGCTTTTGGAGGACAAGAACTGTGGGGAGGGAGAAGGTAAAGGGGAAGCTGAGCTTTTGGAGGAGATCCCTGCCCCAAAGGGGTGTGGGACACGTTGGTATTACTAGAAAACTACGGGTGAAAAAGAGGTTGGAACCTGCAGAGGACATGTCCTGTTTGCAGAGGCTGTGTAAGTTGGTCATTAACTCCCACTATGCAGACTGTGGATCTAATACAGTGTCTGAAAACTCAGGAAAAGCATTACATGTGGCCCCCATGTCTACAAGAAAGGAGAGCATCTCACTGATATTTCCAGTGAGGCTTGGGGCTCCAAGAAGGATACCTTGATAGGGGCTGGGGACCCCAACCCCCATCAATCCTCTTCAGCGATAAGACTAAGCAGATTGGCCAGTGACGGATCCAGTGGTGATGAGATCTCCTTTGAGGGCAAGAAATTGGTGGATGGCTTACCCACTCTCTGGCAGCTAGGACAGTTATACTTCCAATGGCCCTTGAGGTTGCAGAAGAGGCAGGGCCCTGGTGGAGGTTGTGGGTTAGGGCAGTCTCATGCTCTGTGTCCTTTGCCACACATGAAACAAGCTCCAGGAGGAGTTCAGGTGCCTCTACCTTGTTTTGGTTTACCTATCTTAGGAGCGCTGCATGCCACTGCTAAAAGATCAGTTTTATATTTAGCAAGTTTCTTTCTGTATGCCTCTTGTTCCTCCTTTTGTTTTTGATCTCTGTTGTTTAAGACATGAAAGGCCATATTATAGAAGTCTCCCTGTGGGGCTCGAGGGCCAAGTTCAGTCTTTTGTAGTTTTGCCTGAATCTCAGGGGCAGACTTGGAAATAAACTAGGAATTAATAACAATTATTCCTTCAGGAGAGGCTGTGAGGCTGCTGTGAGGAGCAGTTAGAGACAGCAGCTCTTGAGGCCCACAGGGAGTAAAGCCTTGGAGAGGGTCCAAGATGGACAAGGTACTGAAAACCAAACTTAACTGCTCCCTGCCCCCAGCCTTGGTCCAGCCCAAGCCACAGTTGCCCAGTCCTTTGGAGAGAGAAAAATAATAAGATCTCTCTGAAAATAGACAAAGGTTGCTTTCTGTGGCAGACTGGAATGAGAGTTTGGGTCTTGGCTCTCATTAATCATATTTGTAGTCCTGATGGGGCAACATTACCCCTCTTGGATTAGTAACATTGCTGCAGAATGCAGAACTCAGTGCTTCTCAGATGTAGCAAGCAGTGTGGGTGCCACTTACCTAGAAAATCTCACCTACTCACACATCAACCACAGCCCAGAACACACCTCCAAGGCTATCTGCCCAGTGTCCCATGGGTTCTCCTTACAGTCCCTCTTCACAATCCCTTCCTGTGGTAAATGTCTGTGTCCTTGTCTACCAACACAGAGAACAGCTCATTTCTGAGCTTGGAGATTTTGTTTTCTTATCTCCAGCAGAGTGGTATCCATTGCATTGAGGAAAAAAGCCCTTTGATTCATCATCCAATGTTGTTTCCCTTTACTGTTTGCCTTTAGTCAAAATGTGCCCATTAATTACTCCCTGGATACTGTGATGTGTCTTAGAATGTGTTTCCAACTCATGTCAGTGTTAATTCATGAGCATCAAAGCACCTAAAAATGCATCTTTAGTGGGAATTTGACAGTACATTCTAATGTAATACATATTTAAACATGAATGTTGATGTTAGTTAACTAGATCATAACTAATATCATACAATGCACTAAATTAATGAATGACCACACATGGGAAAATACACAAAAAAACAGAACAATTCCACTTGTGCAAACAAGGTTTTTTTCTAGACTATTGCAGAAATGAAAGTTGTCATCACAGAGAATGAAAGTGTGTTTAGATACAAGAATTAAAGTGAAAAAGTAATTCACAGAATGAAATGTAAAATTTAAAATAAAGCTAAAAAATTAGAAAAATAAATAATGAACTCACTGATGAAAGTATAATCTGTTTAAATTTTTTCAGTTGGAAGCAGGAGGCTTGATGATTCCTGAAGAGCATAGCCATGTGATTCTCACAGGGAAGCTCAGAGTTCAGAGCTCCCACTGTGACACTGGGCCCAGGAAGCAAGACTCACTTCACAACCCAACTGGGGATGGGAGAAACTCCTCTGTTGTGACTGAGATTTCATGTGGTTTATCACACAATCTGGACACTGGTAAAATGATTAGAACCTGAGACCACCCCAGTTATAGCAGGATCCTTGGTTACTGTCGTGTCCATGCTCTGTCTGCAGGCCCTGAACATCCTGTGGTAGATAGCTTTCCTGGTTAGAGGTGGGCTGTTTACAGCATGTGCATCCCAGCTAGAAACTCACATGTGTGGCCTTCCTGGGAGAGAAAGGAGGCAGCATGCAGAGCAAAGGTAAATTATAATGTGTGATTCCCTAAGTGAAGTAATATGAATAAGAATAATAGACAGTCATTTGTGATGGCAGGAGTATTTGTACCTTCCTAGCAACACTCACATTTCTGAAATGCAATCTAGCACTGTGTAAAACAAAACTGTTAAGCTATAACTTTATTTTAACAATGGTTTTCATTTCTACAAGATGCCTGCTATTTCTTTAGGGGAATTAGCTTCTGTGGAGGATGAGAAGGCTCATAGTATGTCATCTGTGAGGTGGAGATTTCCCCTAGCTAATTCCTCTGCTATGGCATTTGCCTCTAATTTTCTCACTCCTCACCTCTAAAGCTGTCTATGATGGTTAATTTTCTGTGTTTGTTTGGGTGGGTTGAGGTGTGCCCAGACAGCTTGTTGCACATTATTTTTGAGTGTGTCTATGTTTCTGGAGGAATTTGGCCTTTGAATTAGTGGATTGATTGAGAAAGATCCATCCCTAATGTGGGTGGGGCAATTGTATGACAATCCAGATAGGATGAAGACGCAGAGAAGAGTTGAGATTTCTCTGTCCCAGAGGTGGGACACCCTCCTGTTCTTGCCTTTGCATGTAGTGCTTAGGATTTCTGGCTTTTAGACTCCAGGACTTATATCCCAGGTCTTGCAGGCCTTTGGTCTTGAGATGACCTGTGCTACATATTCCCCTGACTCCTGCATGGATTGAGCTACATCACCAGCTTCCCTGGTCCTCCACCTCACATCTTCCATGTTTTTATTTTTATTTATTTGGGAGTACCAGGGATCAAACTCAGGACCTTCTGCTGGCCAGGCAGGTGCTTATTCCACTGAGCTATATCCCCAGCCCTCTCCACCTCACAGATGACATACTGTGGGCCTTCTTATCCTCTATAGAAGCTAATTCTCCTAGTAAGTCCCCACCTGTCAGTCAGTCTGTCTGTCTGTCTATCTGTCTATTTATTATAGTTGACACATTGTGTCAACTTGGGGAGTCTAGAGGTTTGCCTCAGTGACTCAGCAGTTCTGATCTTGGGGTAAGAAGGACATGCCCTTACCCTTCTGGGCTGTTTATTGTGTCAATTTGAGAAGTTTAACTATGTGACTCAGCAGGGAGCCAGGGTGCTTACTTTGAATTCATCCTGAGCGTGTGCAAGAGGAGGGCATGGAAATGATGTGAGTGCTACATGCCCCCTGCGTGAGGGTAGCCTGCTTACAATATAAGAGAAGGAAGGAGGCTTACTCCTCTCTGCCACTGCTCTCTTGTGTTCTTGGTGCCTTTGCTGTTTTCTGCTGCCATGAATGTTTGCCCTCTGCCATGTGCCACTCTGCCTTGGAGCCAGCCAAGTGTGGACTGAAATCTCCACAAATTGTGAGCTACATAAACTTTTCCTTCCTTAATTCTGGGCATTGGGTATTTTGTCTCAGCAATGAGAGAAAAGTAACCAAGACAGAATTTGGTGCCAGAGAAGTGGGGTCATTGCTGTGACTGTACCCGACCATGTGGTTCAAGAGTTTAGGGTCTCTGGCTTTCAGACTCGAGGGCTTATCGCCCAGGTCTTGCAGGCCTTTGGTCTTGAGATGACCTGGGCTACATATTCCCTTGTCCCTGGTGGCCCCAGCTTCCCTGGTTCTGCACTTCACAGATGACATACTGTGGACCTTCTCATCCTCCACAGAAGCTAATTCCCCTAGTAAGTTCCCTCCTGTCAGTCTATCTAACTATCAATCAATTATCTATCAATGTCCAGTAGGTTCTGTTTCTCTGGAAAAACTCAACATACTACCCCCAACTATAAGCCTTATATATATCCTAAAATTTCCTTGGTCCTCATTTTCCTTTACAGTCCATAATGATTTTTCCTTTCTCTGAGCCCTTATAAAATTAATCTTCACTACTTATTTTGGACACCTTGTATTTTTAATATATTTTCATATCTGTATAATGTTATACAGATGACATCACCTTCATCCCCCTGCAGAAGATTGTACATATTATCACAGTTCCTATAAATCCCTAGTGCCTAAAATTTATTGAATGATTTAATGGTAGTCAATGTACAATGAACAGAAGGTAAAAGGAGAAAAAATGAAAGGAGGAGGAGAGAGAAAGTCTTGTAAGTACTAAGCATATGTCCATTATCCAGCCCTTGCTGCATCCCACCCACCAAGCACTTCCCTGTGACCCTTGAAGCAGACTCTCCCTGAGCCTATGAGCCCCCTGGGTTTTGAAGGCTAATACAGAAAGTGATTTTAGACATTGTCCTATACATCAGGAGACAATTGAAAATAAAAACGCTTCTTATTTACTTCAAGGTAATTTTCTGAAACCGTATTGCCCTAATTTCTTTTAGCATAAATATGGGGAACTCTCCCCTATTTGTTAATCTCTTCCTCCAGTTCTAAGCAAGTTCTAGTCTGAGAGTTTGGAGGGTTATTTTTCTCCCTTTTCCAGAACATGGCGCAACTCTCTCTCAGGTCAGAGTGCCCCTAAGGAGAAGAGCCTCTTCGTAGTTCACTTAGCATTAGCTGATTGCTTCAGCTTTTTGGGTCAGCCTTGCATGTTCTGTTAATTTGGTCTGATGCATCCTGAGGCAACTGAGCATTCTGAAACTTAAAAGTACAAACACAAGAGAAAGGAGGAATGTATAAAGAAGAGGAAGGCACTCATTTGGACCCTACAGAAATAGCATGGCTGCTTTCAGTGATGGTGGATTGTGTGGTGACAGGGATTTTCCACTCAGAGGCTGGAAATGAGAAATGCTGCATAAATAGTCCAAGACAGTGACTTATTTCAAAGAGCAAAAGTGCCACCGGTAAAGTTCCTCATGTCTCCTATAAGTTCCATGGACTCACAGGTGTCTTCCCTTCGTTGAGAATGATGGACCTTTCTACCTTTTCACCTGAGGGTTTTGCTGGCTGAGCACATCAGGGATTGTGTTGTACATACTAAAACCTGTCTTTCAATGATAACTATGAGCAACCCCATCCACCCCTGAGACTTGACACACCCTGAGTAGCTGGTACTGCTGTGTTGCTTTACCTGGGCACAGATTCATGCTGGCTGGTGTTTGGTTTTGCCATGCACAGGTAACTGAGGCCATGGAGAGCTCCATGCTGCCTTTCTGAGCACCTGTTCTGCACCTGACATCTTCCTCAGAGGCTGTGGCCATTGGTAAAGAGGCCAAGGTGAAGAGAGGGAAGCGCAATTGACAGGAAGGGAAAAACAAATGGAGCAGGCCCGAGGATCCAGGAGGGGAGGGAACTGTCCCCCTGAAGCATGGCAGGATGCTCATTGTGCAGGGAACTTCAGGGTACCCAGGTCACCCCTCTCTTTCCTCTTTCTCTGTATAAAGTTCTTGAGCAGACAGCAGTAAAACATGAAGTTTACATCCACTATAGGCCAAGAAGTCCCAAGAGGGAGAGAATGGCACATTTGATATTTATTCTAAGGCTCTGGTGTCAGTGTGTTAATCAGCTGACTATCATGAGTGTGCTCACAGTACCCAGACAAAGCCATCTGGCACCCCTGGTGTGATGTACCTGCCTACCACCTACCTGGTCCTCACAGAACTCCTTCATCTCTTGCCTGTTAAAGAATCAATCATTTTTGTTACTTGTTGGGAAAATGGTTATAAAATCATTTTCTTTTCTTTCTTTTTTTAGATAGCATTTCACTAATTCAGGCTGGCCTCAAACTTGTGATTCTTCTGCCTCAGCCTCCTAAGTAGCTGAGATTGCATGACAGCACCACTGTGCTTTGCTGCAAAATCAATTTTTAATCCAAAGAAGTATTTTCTCTTTTCTTTTCTGTTTTGCAGCCCTCAATTTCCTTCCCCTATATGAGATTCCCAGCTGTCAGGGACTTACAAAATCAGGGAGCTTCAGATTTCCATAACCAGCACATAGAATGCGCTGACAGCCTTTGCACGGTGGTAAAACACAGCTGACCCCTCATGAGGACACCTCAGGAGCAGGCAGAGGACTAATGACTGGCTATCTCCTCACAGGGACACTGCAGGAGTGGGCAGGAGGGACAGGAAGCTGTTTCATCGGAAAGATATTGGTCTATGTGCTTCCCCTAAGTGCCTTGGATTATTTACCTATCTTGCTGTGTTTTCCCAAATTCTCCCCTTTCACCTTCCCATTTTCCTTGTGTTTTTAATTATTTATTTAAAAATATTGCAACAAACTATTACCAATATATATTGGATCTGGGGCTGGGAGCCAGTAGCATGCATAAGAGAGATAAATGCCCTGGGGAATTTCTGGTTTTCACTGACTATTCTACAGGCTGAGATCAATAATGAGGTTAATGAAAATTTGTGTTCTAAGTGCTAGATTCAGTGGAATCCTGCTCTCCATGGGAGAATCAAGGTAAAGCATCATTCAGGACTCTCATAACTGCTGACCCTAACACAGAGAACACTGACCATTCCTCAGAGTAGGAGCAGCAGGTTCCTGGGAGTGAGCAGGACCTGAATACAGATCTCCTGTCCACCTGCAAATTGTCTCCCTCTGCAGCTTTCATGGATCTGTTCTGGTTTCTACCTTCACATTACTGTTTATCTTAAGGAAATTTTCAGAAACTAGGATGCAGGGAGCCATAATAAGTTGCCTAAGCTTGGCACAGGTAGAATGGATGAGCTTAGATCCAGGCGAGTCCTGTCAGCTGACACTTGTGGTATCACTGCACCTGGCCTGTGCATCAGAGAAGCCTCTTCACAGGTTGTGCCTGCAGCTGCTTCACACCCTGCACCCCAGCCCAGGTTCCTCCGAAGGTGGTCTGCTGCACATATCATCAATATGCGCAGGTGATCAGCATGCCCTCTGGGCCTAGGGCAGGCAGAGTCACATGCTGTAGACATTCCAGGGGACACAGGTAATAACATGCAAGGCACAGATGCAGGAGAGCCCAGGCCTGTCCAGGGATAGGGTTTTTTCTTTTGGTTTGTTTTTTTGTTTTTTGTTTTGCAGTACTGGGGATTGAACTCAGGACTTTGTGCTTGCCAGGCAGGCACTTATGGCACTGAACTATATCCCCAGCCCTATTGAGCTATATCCCCAGTCCCAGGGATAGTATAGAATCTCGTAACCCAGAGATTTGGAGGCATCCAGGACAAGTGAGTTTGGCTTGAGGTAAGATCTCAGCTGGATGGCTCCAAATGCCTGCAGGGTTCTCCAGCAAGTGCTGGCCACCAAGTACAAGGCACATCTTCCAGGAGTTTGCCATATGTGAGGAGAAAGTCACCTTAAACATCAGATTTAGTAGCACAAGACCCACAATTAGAAGGCTTTAGAGCTGAAAGAGCACGTAAATTTCATTTTCCTGTAGCAATAGGAGACTAAAATGCCAGGTCCCCTGGAGTTCAGGCACTTCACTCTTCTGGTGGCCCACAGCATCTCTGTAGTTGCCCATCTGTACAGGCCCACAAGTATGGATGAATCCTGCTGGTTTCAACACCACCTTTGCCTCCCTGAAATGATCCATCTCCACTGTGTTAATGCCACAGAAGGATGGCACAAGAGATCTCTTCAATCATAACTTGACCTTTCATTTTCTTCTGTCAGCCCTAAATTTATTGTATTTGAAGCTATTTACCAAAGAGACAGAGTTTCAGTAGTGGCTCCTTTCAGTAGTGGCTCCTAACTAACCCCTTTCTGCAATTTGAATTTCCTGCTTCTGGTTCTAAAGAGGGGAGGCAGAGGTAGTTTTGCTCATGGCCTCAAGAGTGATTGCACCTTGGATTTGAGCCCTAAGAATCCACATTTGCTATTCTATTCCCTCCAATTTTGTGCCAAACAGCATTCTGGTCTCCTCATATCCTCCTTGCCACTGCCTTCTCCTCATCCTTGCTTTGCCTCTTTGTGGAGTTCTCTCTGGCTGACTATCACAGTGACTGCCCACATGTCTGTCCCTCTTTCCCAACACTGCCAAAGTACTAAGTTCCAGGAGCCAGAGTCAGACTTTCCCTAGACAAACTTACTTACATGCGGTGGTATTTTTGTTGGTTAGTTGGTTAGTTTTGACGTACTTTTGTCTACCTATCCACCTATCCATCAAAGTATACTGTATATAAGTAGGATGCATAATGGATGGCTTCATATGGAAAGTAAATCAGAGGAAATGTACATAAAATAACTAGAAAATAACTAAATACTGAAGTTGTACTACAATTGTGATTTCTGAAAGTGCAAAGAAGGGTCCAGGACAGGCTTTAGCATCTGGGAAGGCAGCCAGCCATGATAGGAGGAAGCTGCATCAAGGACTACTTCTGGGTAAGGAGCTGGTTCCACTCCTCTCGGGGGAGTGCTCCTGCTCTAGCACATGTGGACACACTGGGCCTGTATCCCCTCAGTAATTCTCTTACCAGGGAAGGGTAGCGATCCTGTGCTCCTTCTTTGAAGATTCTTTCCTCAACTAAGGCTCTTTATTTGCATCCCCCTCCTTTGAGATGGGGGCTCTCACTATGTTGCCCAGACTAGCCTCCAACTCCTGGGCTTAAGTGATCCTCCTGCCTCTGCCCCCTGAGTAGCTGAGACCATATGCACCTCTATACACTTGTCTCCATGTAGCTTTTAATAAAAGTGTCTAATGTGTAGATGAGACATTTTTCTTAAAGTATTTTACAGTAAAATGACCACACATTCCAAGAAGTTAGTAAAGAGCCAAAAAGCCCCTGAGTGGCAACCACTTGCAATTGCATATTTACTTTAAAATAAAATTTAAAAATTTAAAAATTGTGTTTTTACCTTTAAAGTTAATTTAAAGTGTACTTCTTTTGCTTTTTATGATGACTGCTATGTACATGTCTTGCTGCCACCATTTGGGGGCTTCCCACTGACCTCCAGGTTGGACGGCCCCTGGGCTGAGGGATCCTCTCATCCTCAAGACGGAGTATGAACCCACAGGGGCATAGAATTTTGACCTCACATGGAGCGGGCACTCAGAACGTATTTGTTAAATGAATAAGTTTTTCTCTGTGACATGTAGAGTTTTATTTGTAAGTAAAAATGTTGATGATTTTAACTTTTCCAGGAAATATTTGACAAAGACAAATGCTAGAGGAACTGCAGCTGATAATATCCAGAGAAAAACTGGGTACCTGCAGCTTCTCCACAGGGTAAGGGAATATTTGGGTGATAGTTTGTTGCAGGACCAGAAAATAACCAGTCCTGTGAGGTGGCACTGAGAGAGAATCCTCAAGGGCGTAGATCTGAGCTAGGCTGGGCTGTAGCTCACAGGTAGAACACTGGCCCAGCATGTGCAGGGGCCTACGTTGTATTCTTGAACACTGTAGAAAAAGAGAAGATAAAATTCAGATTTAGCTGATGAGCTGGAACCTGTGCAAGCAGTCTACAAAATTTAAAGAAAGTTTCAGACTGATTTTATAATAGGTACAGAAATACCTAAACAAAACAAAACAAAACAGGAGGTAATTATTAATTTGGGGAAAACTAAGTGCTCAAGAAAAGACAGCTAATCATAGTGTATTACGTGGCTTCACTGCAATCAGATTTTTATGACCGAGATGATGTACACAATGAACAGTGCTGATGGGAGGGTGGGTGGATGGATCAGGAATTACAGAACCTGAGAGATACTCAACATGCACTCCATGAACGCTCCCGTGAAGGTAGTTATGCAATTATAAATCAGTACCAATGTAAACCTTTTCTACTTTATAATCATAACTGATTTTAAAAACAAATGCACACTGTAATAAGTAATATATGTCTAATGTATTGAACAGCAGTTAGTAAAGAACCAAAAAGCCCCCAGGTGTCAGCCACTTGCAATTGCGTATTTACTTATTTTTATTTTAAAAGTAAAAGAACAAAAACATATTGGCAAACAGACAGCCATTTACAAAGTAGTGCAACAATAGTACAATCAAAACAGAATTGCAGACAAGGTGACAGGGAATTAACAATGGTTGTTGTATTACATATTGATAACTTCAAAGTGTATGCTCAGGAAAACAAATATAGACATGTAAGATTGATAAACAACTAATCATTAACTGTTCCTTACAATAAAGTGACATAAGTTAGTAGTACAACTATGTTAGCTATCCTGCATATACATACATAATTATCCCTTTCTTCCTTTTGTCCTTCCCTTCATCCCAGTTGCTCTTTATTTTTGATAGTTTCCTTTCATACCTCATTTATATTCACACTTTCAGGTTCATACACTAGTGATGCAATACATTGCTTGCACATGCACATCTGATTTATCCCACTTATAAGTACAGCCTCTAATTGTGACCTTTTACCTGTAAAATACTCAAATTTGTCTCTCTTTATAGCTGAGTAATATTCTATTATGTAAAAATGCCATGGGTTTTTTTTATCCAGTCCTCAGTGGATAGACATTTGGGTTGTTTCCACAATTTAGCCAGTACAAATTGCACTGCTATAAACACGGATACACATATATTGCTGTGATAGATGTTTTCCAATCTTCTGGGAAAATACCCAGAAGGGGAATAGCTGTGTTGAATGGGACCTCCAGACCTAGTTTGCTGAGGAATCTCCAAACTGCTCTCCACAGTGGTTTCACCAGTCTGCATCTCCAAAAGCAGTGGAGAAGAATTCCTATTTCTCCACAGCCTCGCCAGCATTTGTTATTGGTTGATTTCTTAATGATAGCCATTCTTACTGGAGTGAAGTGAAATCTCAATGTTGTTTTAATTTGTATTTCTCAAATGACTAAAGATGTTGAACATTTTCTCATATATTTATTTGCCATTTGTGTTTCTTTCTCTGGGAAGTGTGTATTTATCTCAGACACCCATTTTAGGATTGGGTCTTTGAATGAGGGGAGGTTGATGTTTTTAATTCTTTATATGTTCTAGATGGAAGACCTTTGTCTGAAGAATAGCCAGCTAGGACTTTTCACCCCAGTTTGTGGGTTTTGTTTTTACTCTGCTGGCGATTTCTTTAGATGTGCAAAAACTTTTCAGTAAGATAAAGTCCCCCTTGTTGATTCTTTGACATATTTTCCTTGTGGTTTGATTTCTGTTCATGAACTCTTTGCCTACTCCTATGCCTTCAAGATTTATACCTACCTTCTCTTCCAATAGATTTAGTGCTTCTGTTTTAATATTGAGATCTGTGATCCATTTTGACTTCAGTTTGGTGCATAGTGAGAGACTTGGGTCTATTTTCAGTCTTTGGCAAGTGGCCAGCCATTTCTCCAGCACCGTTTATTACAAAGGCTATCTTTCTTCCAGTGAGATTATTTGGTTCTTTGTCAAAGATCAGGTGGCTGAGTGTGTTTGTGGTTTTGGCTGCATCTTCCAGTCTGTTCCACTGATCCTCAGGTCTGTTTTTGAGCCAGTACCAGGTTGATTTTATTAGAGTAGCTTTGTAGTATAATTTCAGGTCAGGGGTTGTGATTCCACCTGACTTGTCTGTGTTGCCCAGGATTGCTTTTGCTATTCTGGGTCTTTTCTGGTTCCAGATGAATTTAAGGCATGTTTCTCTAGATCTGTGAGGTATGATAACTGTAGTTTAGTGGGAATTGCATTGAATCTGTACAACAATTTTGGTAGTATGGCCATTTTCAAAACGTTGGTTCTTCCTAGTCATGAGCAAGGAATATTTTTTCATTTATTGAAATCCTCTTCAATCTCTTTTTCCAGAGTACTACAGTTTTCATTGAAGATCTTTTACTGCTTTTGTTTGATTGATTCCTAAATATTTCAATTTCTTGGATGCTCTTATGAAAGGTATGGTTTCCTTAATTTCTCTCTTAGTCTGTTTGTTCTCTGTGTGCACCAGTGCTATTGATTTTTGGGTGTTGACTTTGTATCCAGATACTCTGCTGAATTTGTCAATTAATTCAAGGAGTCTTCTTGTGGAGTTTTTGGGGTCTTCTATGTGAAGTATCATGTCATCTGCAAATAGTTATAGTTGTACTTCTTCCTTTCCTATCCTTATTCGTTTTATTTCTCTCTCTTGTCTAATTGCTCTGGCTAATATTTCCAGAACTATGTTGAATAGTAGTGGTGACAGTGGACATCCTTGTCTTGTTCCTGACTTTAAAGTGAAAACTTTTAGTTATTGTTCATTTAGTATGATGTTGGCTATTGGTTTGTCATAGATAGCTTTGATCAGATTGAGGTAAAGTCCATCTATTCCTATTTTTTCTAGGGCTTTTAACATGAATGCAAAAAAAAAAAAAACCATGAATGCATGTTGGACTTTCTCACAAGCTTTTTCCCCATCTATTGAAATGATCATATGGTTTTTCTCTTTGACTCTATTGATATAGTGTATTACATTAATTGATTTTCGAATATTGAGCCACTCCTCTATTCCTGGAATGAATCCAATCTGATCATGGTGTATAATACTCCTCATGATTTGCTGCATTCTATTTGCTAGTATTTTATTGAGTATCTTTGCATCTATATTCATTAGGGAGATTGGCCTATAGTTCTCTTTCTTGGTTGGGTCTTTCCCAGGTTTTGTTATTAGTACAATACTTGCCTCCAGAAATGAGTTAGGGACAGTTGCTTCCTTTTCAATTTCATTGAAGAGTTTGAGGAATGTTGGCATTAAATCTTCTCTGAATATTTTATAGAATTCTGCTGTGAATCCATCAAGGTCTGGGCTTTTCTTTGTAAGTTTTTAATTACATTTTCAATCTCATTAATTGACATTGGGTTGTTCAGGATTTTTGTATCTTCCTGATTCAACTTTGGCAATTCATACTTATCTAAGAATCTGTCCATTTCTTCTGAGTTTTCTATTCTGTGGGAGTAATGATTTTCAAAGTAGGTATTAATGATCTTTTGAATTTCTGTAGGATCTGTAGTGATTTCATCCTTTTCATTCCTTATTGCATGAATTTGAGTTCTTTCCTTTCTTTTTTTGATAAGGTTGGCTAGGGGTTTATCAATGTTATTTATTCTTTCAAAGAACCAACTCTTGGATTCATTTATTTTTTGTAGTGTTTTCTTCATCTCAATTGCATTAATTTCTGCCCTGATCTGTACAATCTCCTCCTTTCTTTGAGGTTTGGGCTTGACTTGTTCTTCTTTTCTAAAAGTTTGCGGTGCAGCATTAGGCTATTTATTTGCTCTCTCTCCCTGTTTTCCTTGTGTATGAGTTCACTGGTATAAATTTCCCTCTGAGGACTGCTTTCATTGCATCCCACAGATTCCAGTAGGTTGTACTTGCATTTTCATTTGTTTGTAGGTATTTTTAAAATTCGTCTTTAATTTCTTCTGTGATCTGTTGTTTGTTCAGGAGGTTGTTTAATTTCCAAGTGTTTATGGAGTTTTTGGAGTTCTTTTTGGCATTAATTTCTAATTTCACTGCACTGTTGTTAGATAATATGCATGCAGTAATTTTAATTCTTTTGCACTTAGGTAGGTATGCTGTATGGGCTAGAATGTGGTCTATTTTAGAAAAAGTCCCATGTGCAGCTGAGAAAAATATGTATTCTGATGTTGTGGGATGGAACACTCTGTATACATGTACTAAGTCCATTTGTTTGCAGATTTGGTTCAGGTCTGTTAGTTCTTTGTTCATTTTTTGTCTAGTTGACCAGTCTCTTTGTGTCAAAGGGGTGCTTAGGTCCCCTATTACAATAGTGTTATTGATTATTTGGTTTTTTATGCCTTTTAAGATTTGCCTTATACTGCCTGGCAGGCACAAGGTCCTGAGTTCAATCCACAGTACCACAAAAAAAATTGCCTTATATAGTTTGGTTCTCCAATATTCGATGCATACATGTTTAGGATTGTTATCTCTTCCTCTTTCAGCTTTCCCCTATTATATGGTGACCTTATTTATCTCTTTTGATTGTGTCTGTTTTGAAGTTTACATTGTCTGCAAATATAAAACTATCCCTGATTTTTTCGGGGAACCATGGAGAATTATTGTCCATCCTTTGACTTTCAGCGTATAGATTTCCTTTTGAGTAAAGTGTGTTTCCTGTATACAGCATATTGTGAGATTTTGTTTCTTTTTCCACTCTGCCAGTTTCTTTCTTTTGACTGGTGAATTGAGGCCATTTACATTAGTGGTTATAACTGATATATTTTGGCTTATCCTTGTCATGCTATTTACTTGCTGTTGGTTTCCGACTTTTGCTCTTTGTGTAATTGCTTGCTCTGCTTGAGAGTTCCTTTCTATTGTTGTTCTTGAGATGGTGGTCTCTTGTTTCTCTGTCTAGAATATCTCAGTACTTTTTGTAAGGTTGGTTTGGCACTCATGAAGTTCTTCAGTTGTTCTTTGTTGTGGAAATATTTTATTTCTCCATTGAATTTGAAGGATAGTTTTGCAGGATACATCAGTCTGGGTTGGAATCTGTTTTGTCTCAGAACCTGTAATACCTTGCTCCAAGCTCTTCTTCCTTTCATGGTTTCTATTGAGAAGTCTGCTGTGATTCTGATGGGTTTTCCTTTATAGGTGATCTGTTTCTTTTCTCTAGCAGCTTTTAATATTCTGTTCTTTTGCTGGATATCTGAGAACTTGATTATTATATGTGTGGGCATGGTTTTATTTTGGTTATGGCTAGTTGGAGCTTCTATATGCCTCATTTATCTGTACATCAGAATATTTTTCCAGGCTTGGGAAATTTTCTGCTATTATTTCTGCAAATATTCTTTTTATGTCATTTGTGCTGCCTCCTGCTGTTTCATTGACTCCTATTAGCCTGACATTATTTCTCTTTGCCTCGTCTTGCAGCTGTTGGATTTGTTTTTCCTGGATCTTCTTTGATTTTAAGAGATCCTTCCTTTCATGATAGTTAGCTGCCATACTGTCTTCAATATCTGAAATTTTATCTTAAGCTTCATTCAAGCAGTTTTACACACTTTCAGTGGAAATTTTGATTTCCTGAAAATTTCTTTGAGTCTGTTTCATTTGTTCTAATTCATTCTTAAATTGCTCATATAATGTTTCCATCCATTGCCTATGTTCATCTATTTTTTTTATCTGTTTCTTCTCTAGACATGCAGAGCATTTCTTTCATTATTATTGTAATTTCATTTTTTGCTTGAGAGATTATTTCTGCTCTGATCTCTTCTATGGTCTGATGTAGTTGTTTCTTTACTTCAGATGTGATCTATTCAGAGATTTCAGGTATGTGGCTTCCAAGTCCTCCTATGTTAGTGTGTCCTGGACTTGTTCTGTGTGGAGTTGAGTTCTGAGACTGCATTTTTGTCCTATGTGTTGTCATTTTGAATGTCAGAGGAAAAGTACTGAGCTGCAAGCTACCCAGACGGCTCACCTAAGGACTTTAGGCACCCTAGTTTACCTGGATATCAAACTTATCCCAAGATGGTAGCAGGTCATAGACCACTGGGCCCAAGATCCCCAGGCAATTACTAGGGTGCATGGCTCAGACCATAAATGCGATGGTGGGGGAATGCTGGCCTTTGGTACCAGGGTCTCCATGCCATGGATGGAAAGTGTGCAGGCCTCAGCCCTGGAGTCAAGGGTGCTAGACAGGCACTGCTGCACTGGGGTCCTCAGGTAGCTGGTCAGAGGAGAGCAGGCCTCACCTCCCAACCTGGAAGACCACATGGCCCTGGCTGCTTCCACACCGCAGACCTGATCCACCAACAGAGATGGGTCACTCAGGTGCTGCTTCCTTGGCCGAGCTCCTTCCCTGTCCTAGAGGAGCAGGGTGGAGTACACATGCAGGCCTCACCCACCAACAGAGATGGGCCACTCAGGTGCCACTTCCCAGGCTGAGCTCCTTCCCTGCCCCAAAGGCACAGGGGAGAGAGCATGCACATGCCTCACCCACCAAGAGTTCCACACAAACGGCTGCTCAGATGCTGATTCCCTGGGCTGAACTCCCTCCCTGTCCCTGTGTATTTACTTTAAAATAAAATAAAAAACTTAAAAGTTGTGTTTTTACCTTTACAGTTAATTTAAAGCATTCTAAAGCACAAGGGCAGTAGATGGAAAATAAGCTGCAACTTGGCTGTGGAAATAATGACAAGAGATGGTTATACTTACCCTTACATCAATATAACATTGGACTTGTAACATTAATTGTGTAATCCATGTAAAAATAATACTACAGTAGGAAGACAAGAGAATAGAGCTATGAGTACCATTTCTAGGTATCACTATGACTAAATTGCGTAAATCTGAACTTGAGTCTGATAAATTAAAATGTGTATGGATAATCCTAAAACAATCACAAAAATAGTTCAAAATATATAGTGGAAATTTTTTGAAGAAAATAAAACACTATTTTAAAAATCCACTTAATGCAAACCAAAGCAGATGGAGGGGCAGATACAAAACATATAAACAACTGAAAGTAAAATGGCAAACACAACTATAACTATATTAATAATAATATTAACTGTAAGCAAATTGAAATATCCAATAAAAAGAACAGATTTCCCAGCATGGTGGCACGTATCTATAATTCCTCTATTCTGAGAAGCAAGTTGAAGACCAGCTTGATCAATTTAGCAAAAGCCTGTCTCAAAATAAAAACTGAAAAATGCCTAGGGGTGTAGCTCAGTGCAAAGGGCCTAGGTTCAACCCCCAGAACCACAAAGAAAAAAGAGAGAGTTTGTCAGATTTAATTTAAAAACTTGACTTAAGAATATGCTGTCTGCAAGAAAGATATTCTATATTCAAAGGTACAAAAAGACAAAGTAAAGGGATAAAAAGATGTGTTATGCAAACAGTAACTATAAGAAAGCTGGGGTGACTATACTAATATCAAAGAACACTAGCTTTAAAACAAATTGTACTAGAGGAAAGGATATACCATAACAAGTTGGTCAGTCCAACACAAACATATAAAAATTGCATCTAATAACAGAACATTGAAATTCGATGGAAATGAAGACAAAATAAATTATTAATTACCTGGGTTAGTCAGTTTTCTGTTACTATAACAAACACCTGAGACAAGCAACTTGTAGACAGAAAAAAGTTTGTTTTGGTTCACAGTTTTGGAGGTTCATGCTCAGTGTCTGTCTATGATTAGCTGGCTCCCTTGCTTTTGAGCAGCTCATAATATAGGAGTATGGGGCAGAGGAAAGCTACTCCTCTCATGGTAACTGAGAAGAAAAGAGAAAGGGAGGAGCTGCAGTGGGTTCCACAATCCCTGCTGAAGTCACAGCCCCAGTCCACTTCTAAAGACCTTACCAACTCTCAACAGTGCCACCCTGGGTAACACGGGTTTTGTGGTACAGTAAAGATCCCAGCCATAAGGAATGCCCCACCATCAGTAATAGACAAATAACCAGATAGAAGATGAGCAAAGAGAAAGAGTATAACCAATGAATCAAATAGACATTATGCAGCTCTCCACCCCAACAAGAATATACACTTCCAAATGCATATAAAACATTATCTGAGATAGGCCATAAAAGTGTACTTGATAAATGTAAATACAAAATATGTTCTCTGACCACAACAAATGACATTAGAAATCACTAGTAGAAATTTGCGGTGCTCACGAATATGTTAAAATTAAGCAACTGCACTCCTATGTAACCAAAGAGTCAAAGAAAAACTCCAGAGGCAAATAATATAATATCTTGAGTTGAATAAAAATGAACATAAAACACATCAAAACTTACAGGATGCAGGTTAAAGGCATGCTCAGAAGGAAGGTTGTAGCTCTAAATGTGTAAATTAAGAAAAACAAAAGATCTCAAAGGAATAATCTAACCTTTCACTTTTCGAGATTGAAAAAGAACATCGAAGTAAGCCAAAGCAAGCAGAAGGAAGGAAATTGTAAATATTGAAATAGAATCAGTGAAATAGAAATAATTAAAAATACAGTTGAGAATATCAGTGAAAACAAAGCTGGTTCTTTGAAAAGATCAACGAAATTGATAAACCTTCAGCTAGATTCTAGACTATTCAGTAAAAAAGAAAAGTCTCAAATCACTAGCATCAAAAATGGAATAGAAGGTAAAGCTATCCACATTATAGAAATGGTTACAAAAGGATACCATAAATAATTGTACACCAAAAATTAAACAACTTAGAAAACCATTCAAACTACTAGAAAGACATAAACTAGCAAAACTTACTGAAGAAGAAATGTATAATATTAGTAACCAAAAAAGAGACTGAATTAGAAATAAAAGACTATCCACAATGATAGAGTACCTAGTTAAATCCCAAGTGCTGCATGTGTGCCTACACACATACACACACACACACACACACACACACACACACACACTCCATAGAGAAAATCCCAGGCTCACATGACTTCACTTCTGAATTCTACCAAGTATTTAAAGAACAAATAGTGTCAATAGTCACAAACTCAAAATATAGAAGAGGAAACACATTCCTATTATTTTATAAAGTCAATATTGACCTGGTACAAAAGCCAGACAAAGACATAAAATAAGAAAAATAAAGATATATTTCATTTATAAATATGGACACGAAGTCATCAACCAAATACTGATAAATGACAAAGTAAATTCAGTAAAATAAAAACTGCATATATACTAGGACCAAGCTGAAGTTATCCCTGCAATGCAAAGTTAGCTCAATTACAAAAAAAAAAAATCAGCTAACCACTGAAACAAGTTCTTCCTGTGGCTAAATAAAATATCTCCCTGTGATTTACTCATGGAATAGGTAAGGATGAGGCCAGAGAAGGAATGTAAAGGGGTCACAAGATGGGGACAATGAAGAAGGCAGTTTAACAATTAACCCTATCAAAACCAGGCCCAATATGATGGAAGACAACTTTCCTGAAGATGCCCAGTCCTAATCCCACCTGGAGAGGAAGAAGTGCAGCTGTTACCAGGACTATGTGAAAACCCCAGAGTGTGGCTACTTTATGTTTTTTGTTTGTTTGTTTTAAGACAGGGTCTTGTGATGTAGTCCAGACTGACTTGAAACTCATGGTGATCCTCCTGATTCAACCTTCAGAGTGCTGGAGTTACAGGTGTGCTCCACCATACCCTGCTTTTGTCAGTCTTAACCAAAATTTGACCAGCTGCACATTTTACCTGTCTCACCAGTGTGCTCTAAGGAAGTACTTGCCCCTCAGCTCCTTACCTTGCCATTCCTCTGTGGAGGAAATAAAGCACATTGTTATATCAGAGAGAGAGAGAGAGACAGACAGACAGAAAGAGAGAGAGACACACACACACAGAGGCAGAGAGAGACAGAGAGAGAGAGAGACAGGGAGAGGGGGAAAGGGAGAGAGAATTAGAAGAGGAAGTTGTGAGGAGAAATTAGGGCAGCTTTGGTTTGCAGAATTTGACTGAACAACAAAACAGTAGTCATGGGGGTCACCAAAAACCTTTAGACCACATGAGTTAACACGTCAGTAACTAAGTATATTTTGTACTTAGAAAATTGCCATGGATGTACTGTACTGAAAAGACTACTATGATAACAACTAAGTTTTATTCCCATTTTCAGGTGCAATTTTTATGGCTCTATCCCTTGAATTTTCTTCTTTGTGTACCAAGGAATGATCCAGCTACCAGGCCAGGAGACGCTTCATTGTGTGCAGTAGTGTTTCTCTAATTTTAAAATAGCTGATAAGTACGGTGCTTTCTGTGATTAATTTCCTGTTTTCAAAATTATTCTCATGTTTATCTGACAGCTTCACATTCTCAAAAGATGAGCAATTCTCTGGCTAAACCAAATTCCAAGTCAACAGAAGATTCTTAACTCTTATTTTACAGTGTTAAAATGTTACATAAAATTTTCCTAGAATTATAACTTTTTAAGGTTGAGTAGAGCCTTAGGAATCCCCTTGTCAGATATTTAACTCTACAGAGTAAGAAGCTATACTACAAAGACCCTGTGTTTGCCAGTATCCCAGTTGGGGTAGAGCTTGAACCTGGGCTCCTTCACTCCCACATAGCATTGTTGCATAATTGTAAAAAATAAATGAGTCAGAACTGGAGTTCAAAAATCTTTGGGTTATTTTTGTGCCTTAATATGTAACATTTTTATGTACTCAGAAGTGACGACTTTCTTCTTTAAATTTATTATTATGACTGGAGCAGATATTTAAGAATATCTGAAAAATTCCTGGAAAAGTGGTCATGGCAGGCACACCCAGGCATAACCTCAGTTAGGGATAAAAGGAATGAATCTGACCAGTGTGCTGAACTCAGACACCTTACACAAATAGCAAACAACAGAAAGGAAAACAGCTGCCTTGCTTCTTCTGCCTGTCTCTTCTCAGCACCTTGCAACTGCTACTTCCCAGAATCCTTCAACCACATGCTGCTATCTCTGGTCTGACCCCTCTACTCCTCTGAGCTTGCATCTAACACAGGCTTAGTCCTGATACCAACATTGGACTTGCTATCTGAAGCAGGAAATACACTCTACAGTAGTATCTAAATGGCTGCTCGTCATTCTAGACTTATATCCTATGATCTGTGTGACCTTGGGTCAGTCACTAAACTGTCTGGACCGTCATGCTCCTCATTTTTGAAGCAAGGAATTGGACTACTTAGCAAGTACTGACTGTTGTCTACACCTGTTATCCCTGCAGAGGCCCCTAGGTTACAAGAGCAAATGCTCCAAGGAAAAACTTGTGGTTAAATACTCTTGGGAAACTCTTGTTAAGACTAAATGAAAGAGATGTCACTATGGCTAAACATCTCAAGGTTCTTGACACAAGCATACCATCCTGGAGTTACGACAGCAGCCAAAAAATTGGCCAGAAAGAGTACTGGGTTCTCTTGAATGTATCCATCAAATGCTCATCTACATGATGGATGGCCTTGAAAATTCTTTCCAGGGCCGTTGTGTCTCACCTCTAACAGAAACATTCAGTTAGCACATGCTCCAGAGTAGAATTAAACCTATAAGGAGTGAAAGGTAATGACAGAAGCTGAACATGGAACATTCCTCTTCTATCAGCTGCTTCATGGAGGACCTGACTTGAAGGTGTCTGGCCTGATGCACATTCAAGTCCGGCACATGGATACTTGCATCCCAGCCTCTTTAGAGTGAATTATGCCTGGCCCTTGTCTGTTGTTATGGATAATACATTGTGTCAACTTGAGGAGTCTAGAAATTTAACTAAGTAACTTAGCAGTTCTACATCCTGGGGTGAAAAGGACATGCCCTTCCTACTCTAAGATGTTGTTCATTGTGTCAATTTGAGAAGTTTAGAAAATTAACTATGACTCAGCAGGGAGCCAAGGTCCTTACCTTGTATTTACCCTGAGTCTGTGCAAGAGGAGGGCATGCAGATGGTGTGGGCATTGGTAGATAGTTGATGTATGATATAAGGAGGGAAAAGAGGCTTACTCCCCACTTTTTGGCTCTTGTTGCTTTTGCTGTCTTTAACTGCCTTGGACTGCTGGTCCTGTGCCGTGCCAGCCCATCCTGCCTTGGAGCTTACTGATTACAGACTGAAACCTCCAAAAACTGTGAGATAAATAAGCCTTTCCTTCCTTAATTTGAGGCATTGGGTATTTGGGTTGGCACTGGGTCTCAGCAGTGAGAGAAAAGTAACTAAGATAGAATTTGGTCGCAGGAGTGGGGTGGCATGGCATCTGTATTGAAGAATTTTGAGAATATTTGAGTGTTTAATGTTGCAACAGTTTTAAATTTTGATCAACCAAATAACAAATCAAAATGATTGTACATTGTTTTGCTTCTTTTTTATGCTCCTTGTAGATGCTGAGGTTCTTAGCCCATGGCACTGCTATGGCAAGAGGTAGCCATTAAAACTACCAAGAACATGTTTCATTTTAGACCATATCTGTTTCATTTTTACCTAAGTCAGTGATCAGGGCTTTTCTTAAACCACTGAAGTATATCATAGTCTTCATTTATTTTTAAAGACCATTCTTATTAACCATAATGAATTCTTTATAAAGTCATCCTGGTTATCTATTGAATTATAAAATATGCCCTGGAAGTTTACAATGAGCCACACCAACTCTCTTCATGAATTTTATTATATGGGACCCGACATAGGAGTAAAATTTCCAGTCACTCATTTGTGTTTTTACTCTGAATACTCTGAACAGTCAGATAGTTTATAGCCTCAATTATGCAAAGCCAGAATAGAAAAGTTTGATAATTTTATTAAGTGCCCTTATTCATATGTTTGACACATCGAGAGGAAAAATTCTGTCAGTATATTTTTGTTTTCAAATCTTCTGCATATGTTATAAACTTAGTAATTTATTGCTGTTTCATTTCCTTCTGACATTGATGACCTTGATGCTAAATCTAAAAATCCTTCTAACTATATGTCCTTCTCTTGCCAAGTCATAATCTAATATGGACAGACGGCTCAGCAGGATCCAGCTCAGTGGCCTCCTGATATCTAAGCTCTGTAATCTCTGAAAGACCTTTTATATTTGTTCAAATTAAGTTCATATTTACAGAAAATATGATCCTAATTTCTGGATATTTTAATTACATTTACAGTAGACATTGTCCCCACAACTCCTTGCTGCTATGGAAATAAGAAAGTGCTAAAAGGCTACTGTGAGGATCTGAGAAAAGCTACAAGATAGCAAGAACTAAACAGGCTCCTGGAGATGCCATGCATCCCAGATTTCCTTTTTCACCCAGGATTCAGGCAGCCTGAATTTACCTTGGTCTGAGGGCAAGAGTCTGAGTCTGCCAGCTGAAATGTACCCTGCTCTGCTTTTTATGGTAGCAGAAAGAAGTGGAAATGAGTGGATGAGTATAAGAAAATAGAAACAGCATTTTTGAAACAATTGATCAAAATGACCAACTGATGTCTAGTCACCAAGTGTTATGGTTTGTACTTGTATGTGGATGTTCCCTCAAAGCCTCATGCAGTCATGGAGTCATAGGGCAGGCTTTTAGAGTTTGATTGATTATGGGTGTGAGAGCTACACCCACCCTGGGACAGATAATTTCGCATATGTAAGTGAGAAAAAGATGCTGCTTGCCACCATTCCTCCCTTTTGCTTGTTGCTTTTGCTATCTTCCCACCACCACGAATGTTTGCCCTCTGCCATGTGCCACTCTTCCTTTGAGCCAGCCAAGTATGGACTGAAACCTCCACAAACAGTGAGCTAAATACATCTTTCCTTCCTTAATTTTGGGCATCAGGTATTTTGTCTCAACAACCAGAAAACAGTAACCAAGACAGAATTTGGTACTAGAGGAGTGGGGGTCATTGTTGTAACTATACCTTACCATGTGGTTCAAGAGCCTTTGGAAATAGCTTGTGGGAAGTGTTTGGAAAGGTTTGGAGATGTCACCTGAAAGAGTACACTTGGAACACCTTCAGCTGTTCAGTATGGGAGATTCTGGTCAGAGCTTGGAAGACCAGCAGGCAAGTAGAAATCCTGATGGTAAAGACTGGGTTTGGGAGGTTTCTGCTGGGAAGAAGAACTGCATTGGTTGTTGGATTCCAGATGATGTATGTTATGGCTTGGTAGAAAGCTTGTCTGCATTTTGCTTGTGTCAAGAGACTTTGCCTAAGACTGAGATTAAGGGCAGCAGTGGAATGATTAATCTGGCAAAAGAAATTTCAAGGCAGTCAAATGTTGAGGTGATGGCATGGCTGTTGTTGGGGGCTTTCAACCAGATTTATATTGGGAATCAAGAGCAAAGAGATGAGCAGGATGATTTAAAATGTTGTGCATTTGGCCAGAAAGGAAGCTCCAGTAAAGTTGTGGACTGCAAAGATAAGGCTGAGGAGATTTCCATTGTTGAGAAGCAACAAGAGAATGGAAAATATGGGCTGAGGGCATTACAAGAAGCAAGTCTCCACCCTTTGCAGCCTCAAAACTGCAAAGGTGAAAGACCTTACCTTGAGAAAGCCACTGAATGCCATATTCCAGAATGGTGGCAGCATAGAAAATTTGCTCCTCAGAATTGGATTCAGAGTGCCCAGAGATCCAGGCACTCGACCCCTATGGCCAAGAGAGAGGAAATCTCGGCTACTACTCCAGGTGGCAGCAGACCTCGGCGTCATCCATGTGGTGCTAATTTTAAGTGCATACAGAATACAAGAGTTCTGAGGTTAAAAATGCTTCCACCTCAATTTCAGAAGGCCTGAGAGGCCAGGCACTGTGCCCCTGAGAGGGTAATGTGTGAAGCTGTGGATATGAAGTGAAAGGTGCTGTGGAGACCTCAGAATTTTGGAAAAGCCAGGAATATAGACTATCTGAGAAAAGCTGCAAGGAACGAGCAAAGTGGGCCTAAGAGAGATGCCAGGGGAGCCACAATCAACAGAAGTGCCATAGGGATAGAGTCATCCAAGCCCTTTGGAGCTTACAATTTGCCACAGATTGCCTTGGATGTTGAATATGGACCTACAGGACTTAACGTTCACCCTGCGGGATGTTGGACTTTCTTTGGTCCCAATGCTCTCTATCTCCCTGTTTGTACCTTTTGGAATGGTAATGTTTACTTTGTGCCACCGAATGTTGGAAATGTTTAACTTTTCATTTGTACAGGGGCTTACAGCTAAGAGTTTGCCTTACATCTTGGAGGAGTCTTAGGACTTGGGCTTTTCAGCAAGGCTGAAACCGTTGGCCAAAGATGAAATGTTATGGCTTATGCCTAGGTGTCCCCCCAAAGCTTCATGTGGTCATGGGGTCATGAGGTGGGCTTTTAGTGTGATTCATTATGCATGTGAGAGCTATACCTGCCCTGCGGCAGATAGTTTTGCATATGTAAGGGAGAAAGAGGCTGCTTGCCACCATTTCTCCCTTTTGCTTGCTGTTTGTGCTATCTTTTCTTCTATGAACATTTGCTCTCTGCCATATGCCACTCTGCTTTGGAGCCAGCCAATTGTGGACTGAAGCCTTCACAAATAGTAAGCTAAATAAACCTTTCCTTCCTTAATTTTGGGCGTCAGGTATTTTGTCTCAGCAATGAAAGAAAAGTAACCAAGATACCAAGCCAAACCAAGTGTCAGATGACTAAATTAGTTTGCATTTGATTCTGGAACTTCCTTCTCAATATTTAGTGGCTAATGCCTTCCCTGAGCAGCATGGCATGTGATCTGAGCCTTTCACTTCTGTCTCCTCCAAATTAGTCTTAATTAGATGAGATAAATCAGTAGCGATGAACCTCAGTGTACTCAGATTAAAGAGTTCTTACATCTTTTATCACCTATGGTAGGCTGATCAATCTCTCAATCACCTGGGTGAGGGTACGACAAAGGATAGAAGAGACAGAGACAATAATTTAGAATACCAGGGGGCGCAGAGGGTGATAATTCTCATCATCCTAAGATAAAGAATCTCTGAGCTTTTCACTCTTTATAGAATGCATGCAGCTTTCCAGGGGGCATGTAGGGTGACCCTGGGAACAAAGGAGTGGAAGGCACCAATGCAAGCAAGGTTTAGTAAGAGACACAGCGTTCTAGTAGGAACATGCCATTAATTAATGGGAAACTTCTTTTTCCCTTGGGTTAATATTTACTTCTATAAAATTTTGTGCTAGAGTGAGAGTCCTTGGCTGAAATATTATCCTGCCTTCAGAGATGTTACAGCATCATGGGTCATAAAGGCTTCTACTGAGACCAGTGGCATAGGGCATTCTGTTTCCACATGCCAACTGCTGGCTCATCAGGCAAGTATGTAGGCATAGGACAGACTTAGACTTTTAATGTAGAAAGTCAGTTTATGAATTTATAGCTTGCTCAGGCTGGTCTCCATCAATCACCAAAGGCCAACCGATGCAGACCAAACCTATGAATGTCTTAGGGAGAACTGATATAGCTGTAAATACTCACTTAGCAAACACAAAGATTTCTAGGTAATCCCAGCACTCTGAGGATGAGCAGGAAAGAATGCAAGTTTGAGCCTAGCTTGGGAAGTTTAGCAACTTAGTGAAACCTGTGTCAAAGCCATACATAAACATTGGTCTAGGGATGTAGCTCATTGTAAAGGCCCTTGGTTGAGTCCACAATACACTACCACCAAATTCATGTTTAGTGCCTTATGTAATTATTTTGTTTTTCAATTAATTTTTATTAAGTTTATTGGTACATTTTAAATATACATAATCACTTTCATGGTAGGGACTTTTTACCTGTACATAACTTATCTCAGCTCCTCTTTTTCCCAATCCCTTGTCCTCCATCCCATCCCTCCTCCCCTCCTCATTTACAAAAGCTTCACTGTCATTTGTCCTCCTTTTCCTTTTCCCTTCTGTCCTTTCACCCTCCCCCACCCTAGATTCCCTTCCCAATGAACATTTTCTTCCTGTTTGAGAATATGCAGTATTTATTCTGATCCTTACTTATACTTTCAGTTTCTTACACCATAGAAATAATGCAATATTTACACACGTGTGTCCAATTTATTTCACTTAAGGGTATGATCTCAGGGTCCATTCATTTACCTATAAATGTCTCAAATTTATCTTTCCTTATGGCTGAGTAGTATTCCATTGTATAAAAAACCACATCTTTTTTACCCATTCATTGGTTAATGGACATTTGGTCATTTCCAAAACTTGACTATTACAAACTGTGCTACCATGTTTATACATGGGTGTGCATAATGCTGTGGTATGATGTTTTCACTTCTTTTGGGAAGATACCAAGAAGGGGAATAGCTGGGTCAAATGGAATATCTAGTTTTTGTTTTTTGAGGAATTTCCATATTGATTTTCACAGTGGATGTACCAATTTATATTCTCACCAACAGTGGAGAAGGTTCCTTTCCCCTCAAAACCATGCATTTGTTATTGGTTGATTTCTTGATAATTGCCATTTTTTCTGGAGTGAGAGGAATCTCAGTGTTCTTTTAATTTTCATCACTCAAATGGCCAGTGTTATTGAATTTTTTTTCATATATTTAGTTGCCACTTCTACTTCTTCATCTGACAAGTGTCTTTTTAGTTCAGATGTCCATTTTTGGATTGGGTCTTTAAATTTGAGGGTATGATTCTTCCAGTTCTTTACATATTCTGGATTATAGTCCTTTGTCTGAGGAACAACTGGCAAACCTTTTTCCCGTTCAGTGGGTTGTCTCTTCATTCTATTGATTATTTCTTTTGTTGTGCAAAAACTTTCTAATAAGATGAAATCCTAATTATTGATACTTTATAATATTTCCCTGCCATCTGGGAAATATTATAAGGAGATGTTACAGCATCACGGGCATCAAAGACTTTTTGTTCATAAAAGTCTTTGCCTGTGCTAGTGCCTTCAAGAGTTCTACCTATTTTCTCTTCTAGCAAATTTAGTGTATCCATTTTAATATTTAGATCTTGGATCCATTTTGATTTTAGTGTAGTGTATGGTGAGAGATGGATCTAGGTTTAGTATTTGGCATGTAGAGAGCCAGTTGTTCTAGCACAGTTTATTAAAGAAGATATTGTTCTTCCAGCGAGAAAGTTGGACGAGTGCATTTTGCATATTGTGTTCTGTTTCACTGATCCTCAGGTGTCTTTTCATATAGTACCATTTTTTTATCACTATAGTATTGTACTATATTTCAAGTCAGGGATTGTGATGGCCCCTGACTTGCCTTTATTGCTCAGAATTGCTTTTGCTATTCTAGGTCTTTTCTAGTTCAAAGTAAATTTTAGGATTGTTTTCTCTAATTCTGTGAGGTACACCATTGGTATTTTGATTGGGATTACATTAAATCTGTATAATAGTTTTGGAAGTATGGTCACTTATACTGTATTGGCTCTTCCTACTCAAGAAGAAGGACTATTTTCCCATTGTCTGATATCTTTTCCAAAATCCTTTTTCAGAGTACTGTAGTTTTCAATGTAAAAGTCTTTACTTCTTTCATTACATTGATTTCTAAATATTTCATTTTTGGGGGATGCTATTGTGAGAGGGTTAGTTTCCTTAATATTTTTCTCAGTAAGTTATTTGTATACAGGAATGCTATTGATTTTTGAGTGTAGATTTTGTATTCTGCTATACTACTGAATTTGGTAATTAAATATAGAAGTCTTTGCATGGAGTTTTTGGGGTATCCCACACAGAATATCAAGTCATTCATAGATAATGATAATTTAACTTCTTCCTCTCCTTTCCTTATTTCCCTTATTTCTTTCTCATATCCAATTGCTCTGGCTTATGTTTCCAGAACTATATTGAATAGGAGTGGTGATATTGTATATCTTTGTTTTGTTCCTAACTTTAGAATGGAGGTTTTCTGTTTTTAACCATTTAGTATGATCTTAGTGTTAGTTTGTCATAGATGGCTTTCATCAGATTGAGACAAAGACCATCTATTCCAAATTTTCTGTAGGGTTTTTAAAAAATCATGAGTAGGTGTTGGATTTTGTAAAATGCTTTCTTTTTCTTTCATCAACTGAGATGACCATGTGACTTTTGTCTTTGGCTCTGTTAATATGATTTATTACATTTATTGATGTAGTATGTAGAACCATCTTTGCATGCCTAAGATGAATCCTATTTGGTCATGGTGTATAATCTTGAGGATTTGCTGCATTCTATTTGGCAGTATCTTGTTGAGGATTTTTGTATCTATATTTATTTACTAGGGAGATTGGCCTATACTTCTCTGTTTTGGTTGGATCCTTATCTGGTTTTGGTATCAGGGTAATGCTTGCTTCCAGTAATGATTTTGGGAGTATTGATTCCCTTTCAATTTCATTACAGAGCTTGAGAAGTAGTGGCATTAAATCTCTGAATTTCTGGTAGAATTCAGCCAGCGAATCCATCAGTACCTGGGATTTTCTTGTTGGTTTTTTAATTATACCTTTAATTTTCATTCACTGATATTGGATTATTTAGAATTTTTTATATCTTCTTGATTCAGCTTTGGTAATTCATAGATATCAAAGAGTCTATCCATTTCTTCTGCATTTTTATATTTATTAAAACTAAAATAGAATTTCAAAACAAGATAATAGGAGAGCAACAATAATTAGTATAATGCACACTGTTATCTTCAGAGTAGTTAATTAGGGTATAAGATATAGGCATGAAATATTATCCAAACAATATCAGCACAAACCTTTCTTTTCCATGAACTAAGAGAAACTAGCTGTGTAACTATCTTAGCTATATTGAATATATAAATTTTTTCTGTTTCCCTTCCTTTCTCCTTTCCTCCATCACAGTTTCTCTTTTCTTTTGAACAGTTTCTTCCTAATCTACAATATCTATTGTACATTTCAGTCCTATTTACTTGTTTAGCTTTTCACAGTAGTGAGACTATGTGTTGTGTACACATGTGGGTCTGATTTATTTCACTTATGAATATGGCCTCTAGCTACATATATTTACCTATAAAAGTCTCAAGGTTATCCTTCTTTATGGCTGAGTATTACTCCATTATATAAAAAACTCCCACCTCTTTTTTATCCATTCCTTAGCTGATGGGTATTTCGGTTGTTTCCAAGATTTAGCTATTGCAAATTGTGCTTCTATAAACATGGGTACACATATATCACCATGATATGATGTTTTTGATTCTTCTTAAGAAGATACCCATAAGAGGGATAGCTGGGTCTAATGGGACCTCTAATCCTAATTTATTGAGGAAAGTCCACACTAATTTCCACAGTGGTTGCACCAGTCTGCAGTCCCATGGAGAAAAGATTTTTTTCCCCACATCCTCTCCAGCATTTGTTATTGGTTGATTTCTTGATGGTAGCCATGCTTTCTGGCGTGAGATAGACTCTGTGTTGTTTCAATTTGCATCTCTTGAATGACCAATGATGTTGAATTTTTTATATGTTCATCTGACATTTTTCTAATGAGAAATGTGTATTCACCTCAAATGCCCATTTTTGCATTGGGTCTTTGAATTGAGGAGGGCCTCAATTTTTTCAGTTCTTTACATGTTCTAGATATAAGTCCTTTGAGGGACAATTGGCCATGAGATTTCCCCATTTGGTGGATTGTCTTTTCACTCTGCTGCTAATTTCTTTTGTTGTGCAAAAGTTTTTAGTAAGGTGAGATCCCATTTGTTGATTCTTTGTAGTATTTCTTATGTGGTCTGGGTTTTGTTTATGAAGTCTCTGTCTACATCTATGCCTTCAACACTTCTACCTATTTTCTCTTTCTGTTTTAATATTTGGATTTTTGATCTATTTTGACTTTAGTTTAGTGCATGGTGATAGACATGAATCTACTTTTAGTCTTTGGCATATGGAAAGCCAGTTTTGCCAGCACCAACCAGTCTCTGTCTTTCTCTCTTTTTTTAATAAAAAGAGGCTATCTTTCTTCCAGTGAACATGTTTGGCCCTTTTGTCAAAGACAAGGTGAGTGAGCATGTTTGGAGTTGCATCTGTGTCTTCTGTTCCACTAATCCTCAGGTCTTTTGTTGTTGTTGTTGTTGTTGTTGATGCTAATACCATGCTGATTTTATCACAGTAGCTTTTTAATGTAATTTCAAGTCAGAGGTTTTGATGTCCCCTGACTTGCCTTTGTTGGCCAGAATTGCTTTTGCTATTCTAGGTTTCTTCTGGTTCCAAATAAATTTTAGGAATATTTTCTCTAATTCTGTGAGGAATGTTAATGGAATTTTGATTGGGATTGCATTAAATCTGTATAAAACTTTTGAGAGTATGGCCATTTTCACTATGTTGATTCTTCCTCTTTATGAACAAGGGATATCTTTCCAGTTTCTGATATCTTCTTTGATCTCATTTTTCAGAGTACTGTAATTTTCAATGTGTAAATCTTTTATTTTCCTTGTTAGAAGATTCTGGATATTTAATTTGGGGGATGTTATTGTAAAGGGTGTGGTTTCTCTAATGTCTCTGTGAATTTTTTGCTTCTGTATAGGAATGCTATTGATTTTTGAATGTTGATTTCGTATTCAGCTACACTGCTGAATTTAGATATTAAATCTAGAAGATTTTTGGTGGAGTTTTGGGGGTCTTCGTATCATTTGCAAATAATGATAATTTACTTCTTCCTTTCCTATTCTTATTTCTTTCTTTCTCCTATCTAATTGCTCTGGCCAACAAAACTCTATTGAATAGAAGTGGTGATAGTGGACATCTTTGTCATGTTCCTGACTTTAGAGTGAAAGCTTTCAATTCTTTTACCATTTATTATGATGTTAGCTGTTCTTTTTTCATTGATAGCTTCTATAAAATTGAGCTAAAGACCATCTATTCCAATTTTCTGTAGGGTTTTAATCATGAATGGATCCTGTACTTTGTCAAATGCTTTTGCTGCATCTATTGAGATGATCATGTGATTTTTGTCTTTGGTTTAATGATATGGTGTATTACATTTATTGATTTGCATATGTTGCATTGCTGGATGCCTGGGATGAATTCTACTTGGTCATGGTGTACAATCTTCTTGATGGTTTATTGCATTCTCTTTGCCAGTAGCTTACTGAGGATTTTTGCATCTATGTTCATTAGGGAGATTTTCCCCCTCCTTAGGTTCTTCTCTGGTTTTGGATTGAGAGTAATACTTAATTTCAGGAATGATTTTGGAAGTATTGCTTCCCTTTCAATTTCTTTAAAGAATTTCATCATTAGTGGCATTATTTCTTCTCTAAATTTCTTGTGGAATTCAACGATGAATCCACCAGGACCTGGGCTTTTCTTTTTTGGTAAGTTTTTAATTATGTTTTCAATTTCATTGGCTGATATCAGGTTATTTAGAATTTTTATATCTTCTTGATTTAGTTTTGACAATTTGGCTATGTCTAGGAATCTGTTTATTTTTTCCATCTTATTAGAGTATAGGTTCTTGAAGTAGGTATTGATGGTCTTCTAGATTTCTGTAGCATCTGTTGTGATTTCCCCCCTTTCATTCCTAATTGCTTGAATTTGTGTTTTTTCTTTTTGATGAGTTTGGCTAATGGTTTATGAATTTTATTTATTCTTTCACAGAACCAGCTTTTCAATTCATTGATTCTATGTGTTGTTTTCTTAGTCTCAATCGCATTAATTTCTGGTCTTCTCTTAATAATTTCTTCCTTCACATGAGCTTTGGTTTGAGTTGTTCTTGTTCTAGAAGGTTGAGGGCGAACATTAGTCTGTTTATTTCAGCTAGTTCTGTTTTCCTAATATGAGAGCTTATCACTAAAATCGAGTATAAGTTCTTGAAGTAGGCATTGATGATCTGGATTTCAGGAGGATCCATTGTGATTTCACCTCTTTTTTATTTAAAAGAGAAAAGAACAAAAACAAGACAACAAAAACTGAGACAAAAACAAAACAACACAGGGCAGGTGAGGTGTGTGCATGCTCCTACCTGGATCTCTGGGTCAGGTAGAAGCTTGGACCACAAAGCAGCATCTAGGTGGCCCCTTTGCCTGCGTGGAACTCTGGGCAGGTGAGGCGTGTGCACGCTCTGACCTGGATTTCTGGGCAGGGAGGAGCTTGGCCCACAAAGCAACACCTAGGCGGCCCCTCTGCCTGCAGGGAACTCTGGGCAGGTGAGGCATGTGTGCACTCCAACCTGGATCTCTGGGCAGGGAGGAGCTCAGCCCAGAAAGCAGCATCTGAACAGCCTTCCGAGCACAACTCTTGGCAGAACGCTTAAGGGACATTTTCCCGAAGAGAGGGAGCCATCGGAGCAGCCTTTGCAATGGACCTTTGCCTGGGTGAAGTGGCGGAAGGGCGTTTCCGCCCAATACTGGCTGTGTGACTTGGACCTTATCCAGTGACAGAGGCCCACTGGCGTGGGACTCGGACCTCACTCCAGTGACAAAGGCCCACCAAAGCTGACATCTAAGCAGTGCTGCGTTTCATGGTCCATGCCAGCTGGGTGACTCAGACCTTTCTCCACAGAAGGAGGCTGACCTGCGAGGACACAGGAGCTGCGCCACCCTTCTCCTCTGAACCAGAGACAAAAGTGGACTCGGACAGACACTTGGGTGGCACGGCATTTCCTGCCTGAGCCCCAACTGTGTGACTGGAACCTTTAACCAGAGACAAAGGTGGACTCATGCAGACACTGGAGTGGCGCTGCACTTCCTGCCTGTGCACGGGCTGTGCGACTGGGACCTTTAACCAGAGACAAAGATGGACTCCTTCAGACACCTGGGCACCGGGCGTTTCACCGCCTGCCTCCCAGCTCTGAGACTAGGACCTTTCTCCAGTGACCTGCGACACCACATGAGCAGCGCAACCCTTCTCCTCTGGTAAGCTCCACACCTTAGAGTTAGGAAGGAAATCCAGCTGGGAGGGCCTATCCCTGCTAGTGGTTGAGACCTGCAGAGTGGAATCAGCCTCAGGCTCTGGGGTCCTCAGGGTCGGCAGGAGAGCCCTTCTACCCCCTGATCAGCTACCTGAGGAACCCGAAAGAGAAGCCACTGCCTAACCACCATAGGCTTCAAGGCTGAGACCCACACTCTTCCCATCCACACACTGGACACTCAGGTACTGAAGCCCAGCACTCTCCCACTATAGCGGCTGTGGTCTGAGCCAGGCACCCCAGCATTTGCCTGGGGTGACTGGGCCCAGTGGTCCACAGTCTGCTACCACCATGGGTTTAGTTTAACATCCAGGTACACTAGGGTCCCTAGAGTCCTTAGTGAGCTGCCTGGGTAGTCAGTAACTCAGCACCAGTCTTCTGACATTCAAAATGACAAAATGAAGGGGCAAAATGCAGTCTGAGAACCCAGCTCCACCCAGAACAAGTACAGGACACAATGACATAGGAGAACTAGGAAACCACATACTTGAAATTTCTGAAATGATCATATCTGAAGTAAAGAAACAACTCCATCAAGCCACAGAAGAGATTAAATCTGAAATAATCTCTCAGGCAAAAAATGAAATGAAGATAATAATGGAAGAAATGCTTCACACATACAGAGAAGAAAAACATAAGAGACTAGAAGATCAAAGGTAATAAATGGAAATGTTAAATGAGCAATTAAGGAATGAATTAGAACACATGAAACAGTCTCAGAAAGACCTCCAGGAAATGAAAACTGCCATTGAAAGCTTGAAAAACCGCTTAAATGAATCTGAAGATAGAATTTCAGATCTGGAAGATAGCCTGACAGCTAATGACCGTGAAAGGAAGGATCTCTTGAAGTCAACAAGGAAGCAGGAGAAAACAATCCAATAGCTGCAAGATGAAGCAAAGAGAAATAATGTGCGAGTAATAGGAATCAATGAAACAACAGGAGGCAACACAAATGACATAAAAAGAATATTTGGAGAAATAATAGCAGAAAATTTCCCAAGAATGGTAAAAGAAGCTGATGTGCAGGTAAAGGAAGCATATAGAACTCCAATGAGCCACCACCCAAATAAAACGACCCCCAGGCATATAATAGTCAAGATCTCAGATACACAGCAAAAGAAAACAATATTAAAAGCTGCTAGAGAAAAGAAACAGATCACCTATAAAGGAAAGCCCATCAGAATCACGGCAGATTTCTCAATAGAAACCATGAAATCAAGAAGAGCTTGGAGCAAGATATTACAGATTCTCAGACAAAACAGCTTCCAAGCCAGACTGATGTATCCTGCAAAACTATCCTTCAAATTCAATGGAGAAATAAAATATTTCCATGACAAAAACCAACTGACGAACTTCATCAGTGCCAAACCAACATTACAAAAAGTACTGAAAGATATTCTAGACAGAGAAAAAAGTGACCACAATCCCAAGAACAACAATAGAAAGGAACGCTTAAGCAGAACAAGAAATTAAACAGCAAAAGTAGGAAAGCAACATCAAGTAAACAGCATGACAAGAACAAGCCAACGTATAACAGTTATAACAATCAATGTACATGGCCTCAATTCACCAGTCAAGAGAAACAGACTGGCAGAGTGGATTAAGAGACAGAATCCTACAATATGCTGTATACAGGAAACACACTTTACTCCAAAGGAAATCCATAGACTGCAAGTCAAAAGTTGGAAAACAAGCCTCTATGCGACAGGTTCCCAGAAAAAAGCAGGGGTAGCTGTTGTGTTTGCAGACAATGTAAACTTCAAACTGATAACAATCAAAAGAGACAAAGAAGGCCACTATATACTAGTTAGGGGAAAACTGCAAGAGGAAGAGATAACAATCCTAAACATGTACGCACCAAATACTGGAGCACCAAACTATGTAAGGCAAATCTTAACGGATGTAAGAAACCAAATAAACAATAACACTATTGTAATAGGGGACCTAAATACCCCTTTGACACAAAGAGATAGGTCAACTGGACTAAAACTCAGCAAAGATATAATAGACCTGAACCAAATGTATGAACAAATGGACTTAGTACATGTTTACAGTGTGTTCGATCCCACAACACCAGAATACACATTTTTTTCTAAGCTGCACATGGGACTTTCTCTAAAATAGACCACATTCTAGCCCATAAAGCATACCTACCTAAATGCAAAAGGATTGAAATTATCCCATGCATATTATCTGACCACAGTGCAATGAAATTGGAAATTAATGACAAAGGAAATTCGAAAAGCTTTATAAATACTTGGAAATTAGACAACAACCTCCTGAATAACCAATGGATCACAGAGGAAATTAGAGAAGAGATTGGAAAATACCTACAAACAAATGAAAATACAAATACAACGTATAGGAATCTGTGGGATGCAATGAAAGCGGTCCTCAGAGGGAAATTTATAGCAATGAATTCACACATAAAGAAAACAGAAAAAAACCAAATAAACAACCTAATGTTGCACCTCAAACTTTTAGAAAAAGAAGAACAAGTCAAGCCCAAAGCCCAAAGAAGGGAGGAGATTATAAAGCTTAGGGCAGAAATTAATGCAATTGAGATGAAGAAAACTCTACAAAAAGTAAGTGAATCAAAGAGTTCGTTTTTTCTTTGAAAGAGGAAATAAAATTGATAAACCTCTAGCCAATCTTATCAAAAAAAGAAAGGCATGACCTCAAATTCATGTAATAAGGAATGAAAAGGATGAAATCACTACAGATCCTACAGAAATTCAAAAGATCATTAATATCTACTTTGAGAATCTTTCCTCCAATAGGGTACAAAACCCGGAAGAAATCAACAGATTCCTAGAAATGTACGAATTACCAAAGTTGAACCAGGAAGATATAAAAATCCTGAACAACCCAATATCAATTAATGAGATTCAAAATGTCATTAAAAACTTACCGACAAAGAAAAGCCCAGGCCCTGATGGATTCACAACAGAATTTTATAAAACGTTCAGTGAAGATTTAATGCGAACACTCCTCAAACTCTTCAATGAAATTGAAAAGGAAACAATTCTCCCTAACTCATTTCTGGAGGCAAGTATCATACTAATACGACAACCACAGAAGGACCCAACCAAGAAAGAGAACTATAGGCCAATCTCCCTAATGAACATAGATGCAAAGATACTCAATAAAATACTAGCAAATAGAATGCAGTGAATCATAAGTAAAATTATACACCATGACCAGGTTGGATTTATTCCAGGAATGGAGGGATGGTTCAATATTCACAAATCAATTAATGTAGTACACCATATCAATAGAGCCAAAGACAAAAACCACATGATTATCTCAATAGATGCAGAAAAAGCTTTTGATAAAGTCCAACATGCATTCATGTTAAAAACCCCAGAAAAAATAGGAATTGATGGCCTCTACCTCAATTTAATCAAAGCCATCTATCACAAGCAAACAGCCAACATCATACTAAATGGACAAAAACTGAAAGCTTTCACTTTAAAGACAGGAACAAGACAAGGATGTCCACTGTCACCACTACTATTCAATATATTTCTAGAAGCATTAGCCAGAGCAATTAGACAAGAGAGAAAAATAAAAGGAATATGGATAGGAAAGGAAGAAGTAAAACTATCGCTATTTGCAGATGACATGATAGTATACATGGAAGACCCCAAAATCTCCACAAGAAGACTCCTTCAATTAATTGACAAATTCAGCAGAGTATCTGGATACAAAGTGAACACCAAAAAACCAATAGCATTCCTATACACAAACAACAAACAGACTGAGAGAGAAATTAAGGAAACCATACCTTTTACAATAGCATCCAAGGAAATGAAATATTTAGGAATCAATTTAACAAAAGAGGTAAAAGATCTTTTCAATGAAAACTACAGTACTCTGAAAAAAGATCGAAGAGGATTTCAATAAATGGAAAAACATTCCCTGCTCATGGTTAGGAAGAACTAACATTGTGAAAATGGCCATACTACCAAAATTGTTGTACAGATTCAATGCAATTCCCTTTAAACTACCATCAATGTACCTCACAGATGTAGAGAAAACATGCCTTAAGTTAATCTGGAACCAGAAGAGACCCAGAATAGGAAAAGCAATTTTGGGACACAAGGTCAAGTCAGGTGAAATCACAATCCCTGACCTGAAATTATACTACAAAGCTACTATAATAAAATCAACCTGGTACTGGCTAAAAAACAGACCTGAGGATCAATGGAACAGAGTGGAAGATACAGCCACAACGAGAAATACACTCAGCCACCTAATATTTGACAAAGGTGCCAAACAAGCCCACTGGAAAAAAGATAGCCTGTTCAATAAATGGTGCTGGAAAAATTGACTTGCCACTTGCCAAAGACTGAAAATAGACCCAAGTCTATCACCATGCACCAAACTCAAGCCAAAATGGATCACAGATCTCAATATTAAAACAGAAACACTGAATCTATTGGAAGAAAATTTAGGTAAAAATCTTGAAGACATAGGAGTAGGCAGAGAGTTCATGAACAAAAATGAAACTGCAAGGGAAACACTTCAAAGAATCAATAACTGGGAACTCATCTTACTGAAAAGTTTTTGCACATCTAAAGAAATCACCAGCAGAGTAAAAAGTAAACCTACAGATTGGGAAAAAATCCTAACTGGCTATCCCTTGGACAAAGGCCTTCTACCTAGAATATACAAAGAATTAAAAAACATGAACCTGTCCAAATTCAAAGACCCAATGCAGAAATGGGCATCTGAGATGAGTATATACTTCTCAGATAAAGAAATACAAATGGCAAATAGATATATGAGAAGATGTTCTACATCTTTAGTCATTTGAGAAATGCAAATAAAAACAACATGGAGATTTCATCTCACCCCAGTAAGAGTGGCCAGCATCAAGAAATCATCCAATAACAAATGCTGGCAATTTTGTGGAGAAATAGGAACTCTGCAGCACTGCTGGTGGGAACGCAGACTGGTGAAACCACTGTGGAAATCGATTTGGAGATTCCTCAGCAAACTAGGTCTGGAGGTCCCCCTTCTGGGTATTTTCCCAGAAGATCTGAGAACAGCATATCACTGTGATATATGTGCACCCATGTTTATAGCAGCACAATTTGTAATAGCTAAATCGTGGAAACAACCCAAATGTCCATCCACAGAGGACTGGATTAAAGAACTTTGGCATTTTTACACAATGGAATATTATTCAGCTGTAAAGAAAGACAATCTAGGGGTTTTTATAGGCAAATGGTCACAAGTAGAGACCATACTCATAAATGAGGTAAACCAGATGTGCATGTGTAAACAGTGTATATTATCATTAATGTAGGAACCTAGAGGTGAGAATATAGATTGGGAGGTATGAAGGGAGACTGCTCAAGAGTAGAGAGCAACCGGGATGAAGGGAAGGAGAGGAGGAAGAGGAGGATAGCTGAGTAGGTATGTATGTATGTGCGGGATGGCTGACATGGTTGCACTGTTGTCTCATGTCATATTGATGTGGGAAACAATCGGTGATCAGTTGTTTGATCAACCTTGTATGTCTATTTGTATTGTCCTGAGTATACACTTTGAAGCTACCAATGTGTAATACAACAACCATTGTTGATACCCTGCCACCTGTAGTTCGGTTTTTGTACTGTTCTTGTGCCACTGTGTGTATTTTTGTTAGTGTTTTTGTTCTTTTACTTTAAAAAAAAGAGTTCACAACAAAGTGTAAAATTTAAAAAAGATAATAAAAAACAATGAAAATGATATAGAATTTCAAAACAAGATGATAGGAAATTAACAATGATTATTATATTGTATATAGTTATTGTCAAAGTTGTTGCCCATCTTGCTAGATATAGGCATGTAAGATTGATTAAACTATATAAACACTGTTCCTTTCAATGAGCTATTAGAAATCAGTAGTATAATTGTCTTATCTTTGATAAACCTTATGATTTATCGGGTCACTTTTTCTATTTTTACAGATAGTGATATTGTTTCATAGTAATTGCCCAGGATCTGTAGATCACTGTTGATAATATGGACATTGTTATATTACCTCTTTCAATATTTGAAAAAGAGCATACTCAAGAGTGTGTTGTTTTATTTCCACAAATCTTTGAATTTTTAGGGTTTCCTTCAGTGACTTATTTCTTCTTCACTCCATTTTACTCTAAAATGCTAGTTTAGAAAATTTCGTTTTTTTGCAAACAGTGAGACTTGTTTTGTAGCCCAACAAGTGGTCTATGCATGAATATGTTTCATGAGCTATTGAATAATTTATGTATTCTGGTGCTGCTGTGTGGGACATATGTTTATATTATAACTGGTCTGTAGTGTTTCAGAAATTCTCTATTCTCTTACTAATAGTTTCTGTGACTTTTATTTTGGCCAAAACCTACAGTACTGGAGTCTTGTACTATTGTTACATCACTGTGATTACTTAATCTAATTCTGCTAGTGTTTGCTTTACGTGCTTGTGTACCCTGATATGATGTGCACAGATATTTATGGTTGTGACAACTTAATAGTGAATGGGTCCTTCTCATATAATGTCCTTTTCTTGTGACTTTAAAAAATCTGAATTGTCTAGCAAGACAGTTTTTGATCAAAAATGTGTTTTTCCTAATATGTTATGGTTCCACCTGCCCTTGTCTGGTTACCATGTGCCTGGAAAAGCAACATTTTTTAACCTTTCACTTTTAGTGTATTTATGTATTTAGATCTAAAATGAGCCTCTTGTGGTAAACAGAAGTTGGATCCATCTTTTCAAAATTTTCTTTAGTCCGTTCATCTGTTTTGATTAGGAAGTTTAGTCCATCTGTATTTAAATACCTTTTTGAAAGAGTTAGATTCACTGTTTCCATTTTGTTAAATATTATCTATGTTTCCTGTAGTTATTTTATTTCCTTTTCCATATTACTTTTATTGGTGGTTTGTTTCTTTTTAGTGACATGCTGTGGTTTCTTTCTCATTTCTTTTCAGATATCTGTACACTTATTTTTTAGCAGATAGGACAAGAAATCCGAGCATGGGGCATACTGCAGGTGGGACCAACAGCTCGGAAAAGTCCAAAGCAACAGTAAAAATCCTAGGCAGTGTGTGTTGAGTGAGGTGAACCATTCTGTGTCCCAGCACACAGACAGACAGAACAGAAGAGGTAGGTGGAGCCATCATGTTATTTCAAAGTGCCCTAGGTGAATTCCAGCAGTACAGCAATCCTGGGTTGCTCCACTGCCATTAGCCCAGAGTGGAATGAGGGAAGAGTGACCCAGCCAGAGTAGAGTGCTGGCATATGGGAGCAGACTAGGGGGAATTCTGCTGAGAAGTAGGAGCTGGGGCCACCTCGACTCTGCTGTGGTGGCCATCAAAAGCCAGCCTTAGCTCTAGATATAAATGACTGGAAGCTCCCTCTGGTCTGAGACAAGCAGAGTATCCTTGACCCAGCAGCATGAGCAGGCAAGCATCCCTGGCTGCAACAGGATAGGGGCACCACTCTTGCCCAACAGGCAATGTGTAGGAGTGTGGGACCCACTGGAGCTGGTTATTGTTCAAGCAGTCAAGCTACCTCAGTATTGAAAAAGGCATCCTGCCAAATAATTACAGTCAATAGTCGCTAGGCAACATTACCTTCCCATGATACTAACTTTGCAAGTGTATAAATAAATGCCCCTACTGTTGAATTCAGTCTTCTTGCTCATCAGACAAGAGGTAACTCCACTTGACCCTGGCTATTATCTCTTGTCTTTATTTTCTGTATCCTCTTACCGTTTTCTCCTGGGGACCAGGGAGAGACTACTGACTCCCACATAGAAGGAATCAGTGGTATGCAACAGAGGAAGGTGTACACGGTAAAAATGGAGCCAACTGTATACAGATATGGGAGCAACCCTGGGTACCCTACCTGAGGGCACCACAGCCACTGGGAGAGCTCCATAGAGACAACCATGTCCACTACCAAAGGACTGGATGCTGAGCCAAATAAATAACAACATCTTATCCTTAATAAATTGAGAAGAGAGGATGTTGGGACAGACACAAAAAACAAGAACCTCCTGCACATAGAAGACACCTCTGAAAAACAGACATTTCCTAAGGAGGCCTTGATACTAGTGGTACAGCTACCTACTATAAGAAATTTATAGCAATCAACACAGAAAAAAAGGAAAATCACAAGACACAGAAGCAAAACCCATCCCCAATCCTCCAGCCCACACAGGACAAGCTCAAGGGAAAGTGAGGTAGAGGAAAATGGAGGCCACCCATCTGAAATCTCTGAAATTATATCCACAGAAGTTAAAAAACAGGTGCATAAAGCTATAGAGGAAATAATATCCAAAATAATCTAAGTTAAAAAAAGAGATGATGACCATATGAAGAACTTACTTAGCAAGTCTACAGTATATATAGATAAAAAATAGAGGAGCATAGGAAAATGATGGAAACCATGAATGCTCAACATAGGATAGAAATGGGATCCATGAAACAGATTCAAACAGCTGTCTAGGCAATTAAAAATTCCACTGAAAATTGAAAAACTGAAAAAAGTGAAAACTGAACTTCAACATAGAAGACAGGATTGTGGCTAGTGATTACAAAAAGAAAGATAAAGAAGTAACAAGGGACCATGAAGAAACAATCCAACAGCTGCAAGATGATGGAAAAAATAACATAAGATTGATTGGAGTCGATGAAAAAGCAGGAGCCAGTACAAATGAAATAAGAAAACTGTTCACAGAAGTAATACAGAAAACTTCCCAAGTATGGAAATAGAATTTTACATACAGATAAATGAAGCATATAGAACTCCAAGTACCCACGATAAAAAACTCTACACCAAGGCATATAATAATCAACACCCTAGAAATTCAGCGCAAGAACAGAATATTAAAATCTGTTAGAGGAAATAAACAAATCACCTATAAAGGAGAGCCCATCAGAATCATGGCAGACTTCTCAACACAAACCCTCAAGTCAAGGAGAACTTGGTGTGAAGTATTTCGAGTCCTGAAAGAAAATAATTTCCAACCCAGACTGATGTACCTTGCGAAACTATCTGTCAGAATCAATGGAGAAATAAGATACTTCCATGGCAAAGAACAGCTAAAGAAATTCATGACCACCAAACCAGCTCTACAATGTGTTCTGAAAGATATTCTAGAGAGATATAACATTGGGCACAAATCCAAGAACACCAATAGAAAGAAGCCACCAGGCAGAGCAACAAATTAAACAGAGAGGAGAGACAATGAACCGATAGCAGAAAATAATATGACAAGGATAAGCTAATACATGTCAGTTATAACCATCAATGTAAATGGTCTCAATTCACCAATCAAAAGAAATAGACTTGCAGAATGGATTAAGAAGCAAGTATCAACAATATTCTGCATACAAGAAACACATTTAACTCAAAAAGAAATTCATAGACTGCATATCAAGGGATGGAAAATAATATTCCAGGTGACAGGAACTCAGAAAAAAACAGGTATAGTTATTCTACTTGCAGACAATATGAACTTTACACCACAACTGATCCAAAGAGATAAAAAAGGTCATTACAAAGGGAGACAACATGGCTGAATGGAGGAGGAGCCTCATTCAGATCTACTCAGAGAAATTCAGGCAAAACACAAGTAACTGGAAGAAAGGAGAGGGACATGTACCCTGAAACTAAAATCAGTCTGACATAAAAGACTAATAAACAACAAAAACATACATAAAGGATGTAATAAAATGACCAGCCAGCCTACCCAGCTGCCAGTGGGTCACCATGTTGGGACAACTGCCTCCCATACAGGGAATCTTAAAAGAATAAAAGGATATACTAAAATAATGTGGTTAAATCAATCCATACAGGATGGACTTGGGATATAAGGTCCCCTGCCCCTTACGCCTTCCTCCAAACCAAAGATGCTACAGTCCAGCAGTAAATTCTGTGGATATAAAATGCTCCTTTCCTGATGATCAGCCAGTTTTCCTTTTTTCCTCCTTTTTAAATTTTGCTCCTTTTGTGTACCACAGTTAACTGGAACCACCCAGAATAAGATTAAAGTCTACAGGGTGTGTAGTAAATGGATCAGCTAAGCTGTCCTCCATTACTTGTGGCTAGAGAGGTACAGGGAAGTAAACAACCTTGCATGTTAGGACTGTGCAGCCCTGGGTTGTCCTCATGCTGCTGGAGGCAGGAGCAGAAAGGCACCCCCAGCATCCCCTATCTCTTCTGAGGAAGTTAGAGACTACAGCAGAGGCAAACAACAGTGGTAGTGGACATTGTAAAGTAATGAATGGGAAGTTAGCACCCCTCCTTGGGAGAGGAGTGAGAATTGGGGCTGAGAATTGGGACTGAGCAGCCTTGGACTGCAACAACAGTAGAGGATCAAACCATATCACAGTCTCTCAACCCACTCTGCAAGAAACAACCTGACAGGACAGATGCCAGTGGGAGAGGAATACAGAAGGCTGAGCAAGGACCAGGAGATGCCAAAGGTTCATGGGACTGGGAGCAACATCCTGTCTCTATATGAAAACAGCAAAGAAACTGGGAGAGAGACACCACCAAGAGAAATAGGGTAAGGAGTGGGAGATTGCCAAGGGACAGATAGAAAGTACTGGCTGAAGACTTTGGCCCCAGATCACACATCTGCAGGGAAAGATCAGCCTCAAATACAGCACAAACTCTATTGCAGCCTTGGCAGTGTTGTCCAGTAGTTTTGGACTCTTGGTGGACACCAGAGGAATTTTTTAAATCTTATTTTATTTTTCTTCTTTTTTTGCTAGTTTGTTCCCCATTCCTTTTCCTTTTATGATCTTTTATCTAAACTTTTCTTCTAATCTACTTGTCTTCTTTCCTTCTTGCTCAATTCACTTCTCTAGACTTAATCATATTTTTATATGAGTGAATAGCCTCTCTAATTTTTCAGGTGAACTTCAATAATTTCTTGCTTACTCCTCATTCCTTCTCTTCTGCCCTCTTCTCTAGTTATTCAAAGCTTGCATGAACATCCTTTATCCTGAAGCCTGGTTTCTACTTTATTTCTTTTCAATTATCTCTGTTCTATCCACTATTCTTCTTAAATTTCCCCACCACAAGGTAAAACTACTCTACCAAGGGGAAACCCTTTGCATTCCAGCTCTCAATTTTTGACTGGTTCTGTTATATAACTGTAAAAGTTTTGCTCTTACAGTTAAAGGTATAAAATTAATAGTTACCACAGTTTGTCAGATTCTAAACTTGATATTATTCTTAGTGCTAATTATACTACTGTAGTGGATTGATAACTGGTGGTCAACTTATAACCTGAAGCTGAACTGAGTAAGCATTGTGCTGGGTATGGGAGGCTCACCTGGGGATTGTTGTCAGTGGCATAAGAGACAGAATTGGAGAAGGAAAAGTTGAGGCTGTTGAGAGCAAAGAAAGGCTGTTAGAGCTAGTGGAAGCTGTTGGTTGTTTTGGAGGAGCTCATCATGCTGGCTTTCCTGATGAACTTGGCTGTTTTCATCTTCTGAGGAGCTTAGGACCTCATTGGCAATGAGAATGGCTTTGGTTCACTTTGGGAGAGCTCTAGTCCTCACTTTGAGCATTGCTTCCTGGTGCCAGAGGGGAAGATGTTGCACTACTGGTCTCCAGGCGAAGCTTGCTGTATTGGCTTCCCTGATGGGAACTTGGCCATCTTGATCACTGGAGGAGCTTGGGACCTCACTGTTGCTGAAGATGGCTGTGGTTAACTTTCAGGGGAGCTCTGTTTCTTCTGAGCATCATTTCCTCGCTCCAGTGTAGATCTCTCAGCCTGCTAGCACAGATCCTTCATCCTGTTGGCACAAATCTTCTAGATTCCACCACTGACCTTTGGGCCTTTCCAACACAGATCTGTAAAACAGGCCTGTATGAGACATTGTTGTGGGCTCTGGGCCTCCAGTTGGATTCGTGGGAGGCATTGTTATGAGCTCTAGATATTCAGCTGGACTCATGTAGGACATTATTGTGGGATCTAGGCCCTCAGATGGATTCCTTGGTCTTAGTGTGTGGACAGATTTCCTGCACTCTTTTATATATCATTCTTCAGGTGACTCATAAATAATCATATAAAGTATGTGGCCTGTATTATATTGTTTCAGCTTGCACAAAAACCCCAAAACCAACACAACTACTTTAGCTAGGATGTCATATCTGTTGTAATCAGTTGTTCTCACTTATGTAACAATACTGGAAGTTCTGGGGTAATCACTTTACCACATCCCAGCTCCAGAGGACTTGGGACTAAGCCAAACAGGTAGCAACATCTCACTTTTAATTAATTGGAAAAGTAGGGTCTTGGGACAGAAACAAACCAAGAACCTCCTACACAGAGAAGACGTCCTGAAGAACAAACCTTACCTAAAGAGGCCTTGATACTAATGATAAAGCTGCCTATTACAAAAATTGACAAGGATCAACACAGAAAACAAAATAAAACCTTTGAAATAGAAAATGACAAGATGCAGGAGCAAAATGCAATCTCAGACCTCCAGTCCATCCAGAGCAAATCCAGGAGACAAGATAGAGGAAAATGGAAGACACACACCTGACATTCCTGAAATGATAGCAACTGAAGTAAAGAAACAAATCCATGAGGCTGTAGAGGAAATCAGACCAGAAATAATTTCTCAGGTAAAAAAAAGAAATGTCAACATTTATAGAGGAATTTCTCAGCAAATATAGACTAGAGATAGACAGAAAATAGATGATGATAGGCAAAGGACAGAAACCATGAATGATCAATATAGAAAAGTATAATTCATGAAATGGATTCGAACAGATATATAGGAATTCCATTGAAAGCTGGAAAAACTGCTTGAGTGAAACTGAAGACAGACTTTCAAACCTTAAAGAGAAGACTGTGGCTATCAATCAAAGGAAAAGATCTCTGGAAAAAACAAACTATCAGGAAATAATAATTCAAGAGTTTCATGGCAATGCAAAGAAAAATAATATAAGAATATTTGGCTTATTTTACTTATACTCCTTTAGCTAGGATATCAAGGAAAAACCAAGAGCCAAAACCAAAGACATAAAAAACTATTTGCAAATGTAATAGCAGAAAATTTCCCAAGTACAGGAAAAGAACCTGACATATAAATAAATGAGGCATATAGAACTCCAATTAGTCATAACCAAAATAAGTCTACACCCAGACATGTAATAAGATCCTGGAAATTCAGCACAAGAATAGAATATTAAAAGTTGTTAGAGAAAGTAACAGATCACCTATAAAGGAAAGCCCATCAGAATCAGAGCAGACCTTTCAGCACAAATCCTTAAGTCAGAAGTGCTTTGAGTGAAATATTTCAGGTCAAAGAAAACAACTTCCAACACAGATTGAGGTAACCTGCAAAAATGTCTTTCAAAATTAATGGAGAAATAAGATATTTCCATGACAAAGGATAACTGAAGAAATTCATGACCACCAAACTAACTTTATAAGGATTAGTTAAAGATACTGTAGACAGAGATAAAAATGACCAAAATTTCAAGAAGAACAACATAAAGAAACCACCAGGCAGAGCAAGCACTTAAACAAATGAGAAAGGCAGAGAACCAACAGTGGGAAAATAACATGACGGACTTACAAGCTAACACATATCAGGTGTAACCATCAATGTAAATGGCCTCAATTCACCAATCAAAAGAAATAGATTGGCAGAATGGATAAAAAAGAGAGATCCAACAATATTTTGCACACAAGAAACAAATTTAGCTGAGAATGAAGCTCATAGACTAAAAGTCAAAGGATAGAAAACAGTACTCCATGCAATAGGAACCCAGAAAAATGAAGGGGTAGTGATTCTGTGTGTAGACAATGTGAATTTCAAATCAAGAATGATCAAAAGAGATAAAAAAGGTCACTACATACTTGTTAGGAGAAAACTACAAAAGGAAGAGATTATATCATAAATATATATACACCAAATATGAGAGTAGTCAAATATATAATACAAATATTAATAGACATGAAAAATGAAATAAGCAATAACACAATTGTAACAGAGGACCTACCCCATTTTCACAGATAGATCAACTAGATAAAAAACAACAATGTAATATTAGAACTGAACCAAACTTTTGAAAAAATGGACTTATGTTTACAAAGTATTCCACCCCATAACATCAGAATATACATTTATCTCAGCTGCACATAGTCTGTTCTCTAAAACAGATCACATACTAGCCCATAGAACATGCTTAAGTAAATGCAAAGGAAATGAAATTAACCCATGCATGCTATCTGACCATAGTGCAATAAAATTGGAAATTAATGACAAAAGGAATCACAAAACTCCATAAACACATGCATATTAAATAACAACCTCTGAAAAACCAGTGGGTCACAGATGAAATTAAAGAATAAATTAAACAGTATCTACAAACAAATGAAAATGTACATACAACTTACTGGAATCTGTGGGATGCAATGAAAGCAGTCCCTAGAGGCAAATTTATAACGCTGAACTCACACATAAGGAAAACAGAAAGAGAACAAATAAATAGCCTAATGCTGCACCTCAAAATTTTACAAAAAGAAGAACAAAACCCAAACAAGGAAGGAGATTATAAAGATCAGGGCAGAAATTAATGCAATTGAGAAGAAGAAAACTACAAAAAATAAATGAATCAAAGAGCTGGTTCTTTAAAAGAATAAAGTTGATAAGCCCCTAGCCAACATTATCAAAAAAGAAAGGAAAAAACTCAAATTCATGCAATAAAGAATGAAAAAGATGAAATCACTACAGAGCCTACAGAAATTCAGAAGATCATTAAAACTTACTTTGAAACTCTTTACTCCAAAAGGATAAGAAAACTCAGAAGAAATGAACAGATTCCCAGATATGTATGAATTACAAAGTTGAATCAAGGAGATATAAAAATCCTGAACAACCCAATGTCAATTAATGAGATTGAAAATGTGATTAAAAACTTATTGACAAAGAATATTCCAGGCCCTGATGCATTCACAGCAGAATTCTATAAGATATCCAGAGAAGATTTAATACTAACACTGCTGAAACTCTTCAATGAAATTGAAAAGGAAGCAATTCTCCCTCATTTCTGGAGGCAAGTATTTTAGATATGAAAACCAGAGAAAGACCCAACCAAGAGAGAACTACAGGCCAATCTCTCTAATTAACATAGATGCAAACATACTCAATAAAATACTAGCAAATAGAATGCAGCAAATCATCAAGAAAATCATATACCATGACCAAGATGGATTCATTCCAGGAATGCAGGGATAGTTCAATATACACAAATCAATTAATGTTATACACCATATCAATAGAGTCAAAGACAAAAACCACGTGACCATCTCAATAGATGTGGAAAAAGCTGACATAGTCCAACACGCATTCATGAGTAAAACAACCCTAAAGAAAATAGGAATAGATGGCCTTTACCTCAATCTGATCAAAGCTATCTATGACAAACCAACAGTCAACATCATACCAAGTGGACAAAAACTGAAAGCTTTCACTTTAAAAACAGGAACAAGACAAGGATGCCCACTGTCACCACTCCTATTCAACATAATTCTGGAAACATTAGCCAGAGCAATTAGATAAGAGAGAGAAATAAAAGGAATAAGGATAGGAAAGGAAGAAGTGAAATTACCATTATTCACTGATGATATGATACTGTACATGGAAGACTCCAAAAACTCCACCAAAAGACTCCTAGAAATTATCAACAAATTCAGTAGCATAGCTGGTTACAAAGTCAACACTCAAAAATCAATAGCATTCCTGTAAACAAACAGCAAACACAGTGAGAGAGAAATTAAGGAAACCATACCTTTCACCATAGCATCCAAAAAACTGAAATACTTAGGAATTAATTTAACAAAAGAAGTAAAAGATCTTTACAGTGAAAACTATAGTACTCTGAAAAAGGTCAAGAAGATTTCAGAAAATGGGAAGATATTCCTTGCTCATGGATTGGAAGGACCAACATTGTGAAAATGGCCATACTCCCAAAATTGTTGTACAGATTCAATGCAATCCCAATTGAAATATTATTAGTATACCTCACAGATGTACTGAAAACATTCCTAAAATTCGTCTGGAACTAGAAGAGGCCCAGAATAACAAAATCAGTTCTGGACAACAAAGACAAGTCACTTGGCATCACAATCACTGATTTGAAATTATACTACAAGGCCACTGTGGTAAAATCAACATGGTATTCGCAAAAATACCAATCTGAGGATCAATGCAACAGACTGGAAGATGCAGCCACAACCACAAACACACTCATCCAACTTATTTTTCACAAAAGGGCAAAACAAGTTCACTGGAACAAAGATAGCCTCCTTAATGAATGGTGCTGGAAAAACTAGTATGCCACATGCTGAAGACTGAAACTAGACCTATGTCTATCACCATGCATCAAACTTAAGTCAACATGGATCAAAGATCTCAATATTAAAATAGAAACACTAAATCTACTGGAAGAGAAAGTGGGTAAAAATCCTGAAGACATAAGGATAGGCAGAAAACTCGTGAACAAAAACCAAACTGCTTGGGAAATATTTCAAAGAGTCAACAACTTGTATCCTTTTTATTGAACAGTTTTTGCATATCTAAAGAAATCACTGACAAGGTAAAAAGAAAATACACAAATTGGAAAATAAGCTGACTGTCCCTCAGACAAAGGACTTCTATCCAGAACATACGAAGAACTAAAAAAATCATCCCCCCAAATTTGAAGACTTACTACAAAAATGGGCATCTGAGGTGAACCCACACCTCTCAGATAAAGAAATACACATGCCAAATAAATACATGAAAAAATGTTCAACATCATTAGTCATTTGAGAAATGCAAATTAACACTGAGATTTCATCTCATCCCAGAAAGAATGGCAATCATCAAGAAATCAACCAATAACAAATGCTGGTGAGGCTGTGGGGAGAAAGGAACACTTGTCCACTGTTGGTGGGAGTGTAGACTAGTGCAACCACTGTGGAGATCAGTCTGGATATTCCTCAGTAAACTAGGACTCGAGGTCCCATTCAACCCAGCTATTTCCCTTTTTCCAGAAGAACTAAAAACATCATACCACAGAAATATATGTACACCCATGTTTATAGGTGTGCAATTTGTAATAGCTAAACCATGGAAGTAACACAAATGCCCATCCACTGAGGAATCGATTAAAAAGTTGTGGTATTTTTACATAATGGAATATTACTCAGGTATAAAGAAGGATAAACTTGAGGCTTTCATAAGTAAATGGATGCAACTAGAGATCATTCTCATAAGTGAAATAAATCAAACCCATGTGTGTAAATATCATGTTGTCTTACTAGTATAAGAACCTGAAAGAGTAAATATAATTGGAAAGGTATAATAGATATTGTGAAAGGGAAAGAAACTGCTCAAAAGTAAAGAACAACTGAGATGAGGGAAAAGAGAAAAAGAAAGAAGGGGGGAAATATACATATATACACAGGATAGCTAAGTGAGTTGTACTACTGACTTCTATTGCTTTATTGAAAGGAAAAGTTAATGTTTAATTGTTTGATCAATCTAACATGACTGTATTTTTTAACTGAGTAACCAATTTGAAGGTAACAGTATGTAATACAACAACCATTGTTAACTTCCTATCATCTTCTCTGAAATTCTGTATCACTTCTATTGTCTGGGTGTTGTTTTGTTTGTGTCTGTTTTTTAATGTGTTTTCATTCTTTTATATCTAAAATAAAAAGATAATAATTGATTGAGGTGAATGGAAAAGATGGAGACAGCGCAAATAGCATAAGAACTTCTTCGCAGAAAACCTCCCAAACGTGGATAAAGAATTTGACATACAAATAGATGAAGCACATGGAACTCCGAGGAGCCATGGCCAAAATAAATCTACACCAAGTCATATAATAATCAAGATTCCAGAAATTCAGCACAAGAACAGAATATTAAAAGCAATTAGAGAAAAGAAACAAATCACCCATGAAGGAAAACCCATCAGAATAGCAGCAGACTTCTTAACACAAACACTCAAATAAGGAAGGCTGGGAATAAGTCATTTCAAGCCTACAAGAAAACAACCTCCAGCCAAGATTGATGTACCCCACAAAACTATCATTTAAAATTGGTGGAGAAATAAGATACTTCCATGACAAAGAACAACTGAAAAAATTTATGACCACCAAATCAGCACTTCAGAATTCTCTGAAGCATATATTAGAAAGAGAAAAGAAGACCACAAACACAAGAATACAAATAGAAAGGAGCCACCAGACAGAGTAAACAAATAAACAGAGAGCAAAGAAAGGGAACCAACAACAGGAAAATAATAGGAAAAAATAAGCCAATATATATCTAGTATAACCATCAGTGTAAATGGCCTCAGTTCACCAATCAAAAGAAACAGGCTGGTTGAATGGATCAAGAAGCAAGATCCAACTATATGTTGCATTCAAGAAATACATTTAACTAAAAAAGAAATTCATAGACTGAAAGTTAGAGGATGGAAATATTCCATGTAACAGATTCCAGAAAAAAGCAGTGGCAGCTGTTCTATTTGCACACAATGTGAACTTCAAGCCAAGCCTGATCAAAAGACAAAGAAGATCATTACATATTTTAAAGGGAAGATTCCAAGAAGAGATAACAATCATAAATATATATGCCCCAAATACCAGTGCACCCAACTGCATAAAACAAACACTAATACTAACAAATATAACAGACATGAAAGATCAAATAAGCACTAACACAATTTTAATGGGGGACTTTAATACCTCACTTTCATAATTAGACAAATCAACTAGACAAAATATCAACAAAAAATCTGGAATTAAAACAAACCTTTGACAAAAAATTGGGAATTAAAGTTAGTAGAGGTCTACAGATTGTTCACCCCACAACATCAGAATACACACTCTTCTCAGCTGCACATGGGATGTTCTCCAAAACAGACCACATATTAGCCCACATAATATGCTTAAGCAAATGCAAAGGAATTGAAATTATCCCATGGGCTGGAAGATATATCTTGCCCTGAAGACCCCTGCATCTGCTTGGGCCCCCAGGGGACTTATCTGAGACAAGGACAGCCCCACAGGCCCTGTCTGCAGTGGCCCAACTAACACTGATGGCCCTGGACCCCAACTGCCACTTTCCTGTCTAGCGTGGCCTCTGCTGCAAGGCCTGCTGGCCTTGATTCCCCTCAGTTCCCAGCCTGTATCAAGCTATGTCCCCATACTGTAGGACCTCCAGTCACACACCACTGTGGGGAGTGGCTGGAAATTGATCACACATGTGAGGGGTCAGGCAAGGCCAATCCAAGAACAAAAAGCACCCGAGGCAAGCCATGTCATCAAGCTGCTTTAGTCCAGAGAACACCAAGACCAAGACAATCCAAGCAATCACTTGCTAGGCAAATTTGTGTCACATGACACTAACTTTGTCAAATGTATAATTAAATGCCCCTAGTGGTGGAGCAGTTTCCTTTCCTCCCATCAGGAGAGAAGGGGCTCCATCTGACCTCAGTTTTGTCTCTTATCTTTATTTTTCCCTTCCTCTTGCCATCCTTCCCCCCAGGAACTTCAAGGGCCACACAGGATGCAGCACACCACCACAAAGGTACTACTTTGATTTCATGTGAACACAGATATAAACATTATGGTTAAATTGTATTCTATATGTTCTGATGGGTTCTCCAGGGAAAGAATGCAAAAAAAAGAAAAAATGAAAAATTCACTAAATACATCAATGAGGCTATTTCATATTTGAAAAGCTTTTTACAAACTCACAAGAGGTACTATATTCATTGCTGTGATACTATATTTCTTTAAGGATCAGGTTTAGGGTAACTGCCAGTGGGTGACTATGTAGAGGTATGGAGCTATGTTTATTTATGTAGCAAATCTGCATATAGAGGGCATATTCATCATCAAGTGAGATATAGTTCTGTGCTTGAACATCAATTTTTATCTCAGTTTTTGAAATATAACTTCCCACCCATCTCCTTAAAGGGGCTCTTTCATTTTTATGAAAGATATAATTGCAAGTCTCTATCTCCTGAGTCCCACCTCTTCTCATTGATCTTAATATCAAAGAAACATATATTAATATTTTGAATAATAAAATAGTGTAGAATACGTTGCTAAATGGTAGAAATACAAAATGTGAAGTAGGACATAATGTGCTACATTTTGTGAAAGAACAGAATAAGATTTTATCTGTGTTCTTAGGACACAGACATGATGCCACTGAAATAGCCCCACTGAAGAATATATGCAAGGGCACCCAGGTCAGAGATATGGCAGAGAGTGGAGGTCACTTTCAGTCTAAGACTAGTGCATGGGCATCCAGATAAAGTGGGTTTGGAGACTGAGCAACTACACATGACTGCATGTTAGGACTTGGCTCAGAAGGCCAGTTATGGGCAGTGGATTGTATGGCACCAGCTGCACATTCTCCACTGGGGCAGTTTGTTACTCTAAGTTGGCTTCCCAAAGAGCACTACCGACCCAGATGAGCAGCAGGCTCAGCATCAGCCCAGTCCTGGGAGTGTGTTGAGTGAATCTTTCCAGAGCAAAAGCTCACTCCATGCTGCTTTGTGGCGGTGAGCAGGAAAGCTGATTCACTTCAAGCAGCTCTGGTTCCAAACAGCTCCAGCTGGCAGCCTGACAGCGAGATCAGAGGGAAAAGGGTAAATGGCTCTCAGGGCTGCTCTTCGCTGAGGGGTACACAGCCCAGGAAGGCACAGGGAAAAGTGCAGATTGTCATAGGGCATGGGCGCCCACTATTGTCTGCATGACTGACCACCTTGGCACAGAGACAATCCTTTTGTTTCTTATTAGGACTCTAAAATTTTCTGATTGGTTAATATTTCTATATCTTTGTTTATGTCTATGTGTGAGTGTGTGTGTGTGTGTGTGTGTGTGTGTGTGTGTGTGTGTGCGCGCGCGTGTGTGTGTGTGTGTGTGTGTGTGTGT
>PVLD010009061.1:0-79515 GCA_004027595.1 Dinomys branickii | reverse complement strand
AGGTATTAATGATCTTTTGTATTTCTTTTGGATCTGTAGTGACTTCATCCTTTTCATTCCTTATTGCATGAATTTGAGATCTTTCCCTTCTTTTTTTGATAAGGTTGGCTAGGGGTTTATCAATTTTATTTATTCTTTTGAAGAACCAACTCTTTGATTCACTAATTTTTTGTAGAGTTTTCTTCATCTCAATTGCATTGATTTCTGCCCTGAGTTTTATAATCTCCTCCCTTCTTTTTGCTCTTCGTTTGGCTTGTTGCTCTTTTTCTAAGAGTTTGAGGTGTATCATTAGGTTATTTATGTGCTCTCTATTTTCTTTGTATATGATTTCATTGCTATAAATTTCCCTCTGAGGACTGCTTTCATTAGATCCCACAGATTCCGGTAGGTTGTACTTGCATTTTCATTTATTTGTAGGTAATTTTTAATTTCTTCCTTAAATTCTTGTGTGACCCATTGGTTATTCAGGAGGTTGTTGTCTAATTTCCACGTGTTTATGTGGTTTTTGGAGTTTTCTTTGTCATTAATTTCCAATTTTATTGCACTGTGGTCCGATAATATGCATGGGATAATTTCAATTCTTTGGCATTTAGGTAGATATGCTCTATGGTATAGAATGTGGTCTATTTTGGAGAAAGACCCATGTGCAGCTGAGAAAAATGTGTATTCTGATGTTGTGGGGAGGAACACCCTGTATACATCTACTAAGTCCATTTGTTCACACTTTTGGTTCAGGTCTATTATTTCTTTGCTGAGTTTCTGTCCAGTTGACCTGTCTCTTTGCGTCAGAGGGGTGTTTAGGTCCCCTATTACAATAGTATTATTAGTTATTTGATTTTTTATGTCTGTTAAAATTTGACTTGTAAAATTAGATGCTCCATGGTTTGGTGCATAAATGGTTAGGATTGTTACCTCTTCCTCTTGCAGCTTTCCCCTAACTAGTATGTAATGGCCTTCTTTATCTCTTTTAATTGTTTTTTGTTTGAAGTTTACATTGTTTGCAAACATAATAGCTACCCCTGCTTTTTTCTGGTGACCTGTTGCATGGAGAATTGTTTTCCAACCTTTAACTTTCAACCTGTGGATTTCCTTTTTAGTAAAATGTGTTTCCTGTATACAGCATATCGTTGGATTGTGTTCCTTAATCCACTCCTCCAATCTTTTTCTTTTGACTTTTGAGTTGAGGCCATTTATTTTAATGGTTATCATGGTTATATGTTGCCTTATTCTAGTCATGTTATTTACTTGATGTTTTTCTTCTTTTGCTGTTTACTTGCTTGTTCTGTTTATGGAGTTATTTCTATTGTTTTTCTTGGAATTGTGGTCTCTTTTTTCTCTGTCTAGAATATCTTTTAGTGCTGTTTGCAATGCTGGTTTGGCACTCCTGAAGTTCTTCAGTTGTTCTTTGTTGTGGAAATATTTTATTTCTCCATTGAATTTGAGGGATAGTTTTGGAGGATACATCAGTGTGGGTTGGAAGTTGTTTTCTCTCAGAATCTGTAATATCACTCCAAGCTCTTCTTGATTTCATAGTTTTCGTTGAGAAGTCTGCTGCTATTCTGGTGAGCTTTCCTTTATAGGTGATCGTTTCATTTCTCTAGCAGCTTTTAATATTGTGTTCTTTTGCTGGATATCTGGGATCTTGACTATTATATGCCTGTGTGTGTTTTTCTTTGGATTATGGATCATTGGGGTTCTATATGCCTCGCTTAACTGAACTTCAGTATCTTTTACCTTGTTTGGGAAATTTTCTGCTATTATTTCAGCAAATATTATTTTTATATCATTTGTGTTGTCTCCTGCTGTTTCACACACTCCTATACCTCGAATATTGTTACATTTTGCCTCATCTTCTAGCTGTTGGATTGACTTTCTTGTGTCTTTGATGATATTATGACATTCTTCCTTTCACACTGATAAGCTGCCATGCTGTCTTCAAGTTCTGAAATTCTATCTTCAGTTTCATTTAAGCGGTTTTGCAAGCTTTCACTGTAAGTTTTCAAATCCTGGCATTCTCTTTGGACCTATTTCATTCTTGGTAATTCATTCCTAAATCGCTCTTGTAACGTTTCTATTTGTTTCCTATTTTCTTCTAGTCTTTTATCTATTTCTTTTCTATGTGTACGGAACATTTCTTCCATCATTGTTTTCAGCTCGTTTTTTGTCTGAGAGATCATTGCAGGTATGTGGCTTATTTCTGCTTTAAGCTCTTTTATGGCCTGTTGGAGTTGTTTCATTTCGGATGCAATCATTTCATAACTTGCAGGTATGTGGCTTCCTGGTTCCCCTGTATCCTCGTGTTCAAAACTTGTTCTGGGTGGGGTTGAGTTTTGAGACTGCATTTTGTTCCTCTGTTTTCCCATTTTTGGGTATCAGATTCAAAATGTGGAGCTATAAATTCCCCAGGCAGTTCAGCCGGCAAAGGTCTGCTGCAGAGGCTGCTCCAATGATTCCTTCTCTTTGGGAGAATGTCCCTTAAGCTGTCTGCTGAGATTTCCGCTTCTTCTCCTTACTCCGAGACCTGGCTGGGGCGCATAAACAGCTCGCCGCCCCAGGGACCTTGCAGGCAGGGGGCCACTCAGGTGTTCCTCCCTGGGTGGAGCTCCTCCCCCCCCACAAATCCCATTGGGGCGCCCAGCCAGCTTTTCCGACCCGGGGATCCTGCATTCAGTAAAATTTCTCGGATGTTCCTCACTGGGTGGAGCTTCTTCCCGACTCAGAAAAAGCTGATCAGGGCGCCCAATCCACTCACCCTGGGATTGTGCAGACAGGAATGCCACTCAGATGTATCTCCCTGGATCAAGCTTCTTCCCAACTCAGAAATCTTCCTGCGGTGTTCACTCGGCTCTCCCATTCTGAGATCTGTGCCAGCAGGAGATCCTGGCGCTCCCTGGCGCTTTTCTGCCTCCTGGCTTTCTCGCAGGAGCTGCCCACCGCAGCTGCCACAGTTCCCGTGGCGCCGCCTGCGGGGGTGGAGCTCTAAGCGGGATCCCCGACTGCTGCCCAGATTGGCGCAGTCTGCCCAAGGAGCGCGTTCTCTGAGTTTACTCTGCTCCGCCACCTCCAACAAATCCTGGCTACAGCCGCCTCCGAGCTGATCGGGTTCAGGAGCTGGGAGTGTCCATCCCTCCGCAATCGCTCTCTTGGTTGTACGCGGATTCAGCCCAGCTGCAGCCCAAGCGCAGCACCGATTACCTCAGGCGCCTAGCTCTCAGGATCCGCCCACTTCTCACCGCACTTATCCCGCCAACCCTTTAATGCTCAGGCTGTGGAAAGCAACACGATCAGTTGGAATTTCACATCCGCGGACCGGGCACCCGCGCCAGTGCTCTCACTTTCACTGGATCTCTCTAGCAAGAACGACAAAGTTAATCTATAAGTGCTGTGTGAATTTATTGTACTCCAAATAGCCTTACATCCACCTTTCTACCTGTTCTCAGGCCTCCCTATTTCCTGAGACAGGGTAACATTCAAATTAGATGAAGTAATATCTCTACAATGGCTTTTAGGTTTTCAATGACTGGAAACATTGCATATTCATCGCTTAAAATCAAAAATCACAAGCGATTAAGCCTAGCAAGGAAGAGATGGCAGACGACAAAACTTGCAAAAAGTTGGTCTTTTGTCAAACAAATAGCTGCATTAATAATGCAAGGTAAAGTTCTTGGAGGAAAGTTCTTGATGTAAAAGTGCAACTTCAGTGAAAACACAGATGACAGGAGAGTGAAATAGCCTTCTAGATGCTGGGAAAGTCTGAATAGGAAGTCAAAGCAGCCACAATATTGTCTAAAGCCAAAGCTTAACCCAGGACAAGATCTTATCTCTTCAGTCCTGTGGGTTCAGAGAGGTGAACAAACTACAGAAGAAAGTTTGAACCTAAGAACATTCAAGAAGTTTAAGGGAAAATTTGTCTCCGTAGCATAACTGTGCAAGGATCTTCAGTTATCCAGAAGATCTAAGCAAGATACTGAAGATGACTGCTCTAAACCATACATTTTTTATGTAAATAAAACAATCTTCTATTAAAAAAACAATAGTAAGACTTTCATAATTAGAGAGGAAGTCATTGGCTGGTTTTAAAGCTTTAAAGGACAGATTGACTCTGGTTATCTTACAGGCTAATATAATTGATGACTTTAAACAGAAGCTTTTGCTCAAATTCTTCAAGTTTTTAAAAATTATGCTTCAGCTCTTGGATCTCCAGCAGAAGAATCCCTGGGAATTTGAAATCAGTCTAAGCTACATAATCAGTTCAAATTCAGCCTGAGCTAAGCAATGAGATTCCAGAGAAAAGAGAGAGAATATTTGGTGTTTTCTATACTGCTTTGTGTGTATATTTGTTTTTGTTATTTTGTACTTGTTCTTTTCTCTTTAAAATGAAAGACAAAATTTGTATGTATACACAAGTATAGCTGGGATAGGTGTATGGCTGATGTTTGAAGACAACAATATGCAGTATAAGAACCATTGTTGAATTCCTACCATCTTGTATGGTGAAGTTCTGAATCATTTCCAATTTTTTTTATGTCTTGTTAATGTCTTTGATTGATCAATGTTACATTCTTATGTCTAGTGGACTGAGCAACTTTGTTGAAGATAACAGTATGTAATGTAGCAACCATTGTTAATTCCTATCATTTTATCTTGAGGTGATGTATTGTTTTTGTGTTGTTTTAGATTTTGTCTTCATTGTTGATATTTTGTTATTTTTTTCTCTCTAAAATAAGAAAAAAAGTTTACTGAGTCTCTGTAAGAGGAGTCATAGTGATGGGATGACTGCACATCCAGTGTTGACATGATTTACTGATTATTTAAAGGCTACTGTTAAGACCTACTCCTTAGAAAAAAAATTCCTTCCAAATATCACTGCTCCCTGATGACATACATGGTCAGCTAAGATCTCTTACTAACATGTATGGGGACATTAATGTTGATTTCTTGCCAGTTAGCGAAACATGCATTTTACAGTCCACAGATCCTGGAGTAATTTTTTCTTTCAAGTCTTACTACTTAAGGAATACATTTTGAAGGGTCATAGATAGTGACTCTTCTAACAGATCTGGCTAAAGTAGACTGAAAGCTTTGATTCATCATTAGTAATTCTTGGAAGAAAGTCAAAATTTGACCCTTATATGAGTTCTGAAGAAATAAATGTCTACTACCCACATCATTTTTACATATCCTAGTATGCACCAGTTCAGTTCCATAGTGGCATGCTAAAAGGTACTTTTTAACCCAAACAGCAATATTCCAATCTCATGGAAGGCTGTTGGGACTTACATTTCAGTGGAGAAAATGACTACAGATGGTGAGGAAACCAAGTAAGGCTAGAAGTGGAAGCGGAACCTGAGAGAGGCCGCATTGCTACTGTTGTGCGATAAAACTAACAGAGCTGCAGCTGATTGCTGTAGATGACCGGAAATAGTGATTTCATGAGATGGACTTTGCTTCTGGTAAAAGAGCTATGAAGACAATTGAAGACAAAAATACACTGTTTTGCAACATGTTGTGAAAGGATTAAGCCCAGTTTGGAAAAAACAGGTTCTACAGTGAGTTAAATTCTCTCAACAGCATCTCACACTGATAATAAATGTTTTGTGAGAGGAAGGGAGTTGACGTGGCAAAGCTAACTGTTGTCAGTTTGGAAGAAATCGCCTCAGCCACCAGCCTTTCACATCCACTGCTCTGATTAGTCTGTAGCTATCAACTAGACTCCAATCTTTCACAGGGAAGCTGCACAGCTCACCGAAGGCATGCATAATTATTAGAACTTGTTAGCAGGGATAGAGTTTTATATTATGCTGTGCACTTTTTTTAGACTATGCTATTAGACACCTAGATTGCAATATAGGGTAAATATAACTTTCATATGCACTGAAATGCCAAGAAGAATTAATTCACTTTATTGCAATATCGGCTTCATGTACTGCTCTGGAGGTGAACCTACTGTGAAATATGCTTATGCTATTTTCAAAGAAAATCTCTGGATTCACTGAACGAAAAGAAACTCTGTACACTTGACAAAAGTGGATATACTAGAAATCTCTGTGTTTGTTGTGCATATCAAAGAAAGACATTATAGTAAAAATAAATAATTCTTACAGTTTGAGTGCTTCTCAGTTTCTCCCTGATTATTTTTCCTCTCTAACTGCCAATGATTTCTTAAAATTAATATTCCTTAGTCTGAGTGGAGGTTCTTCTTGTCCACATCTTCTTCAATTTCCTTTTCAATCTTCTTTGTTTTTGTGGTTCCTCTATCCATATTTATGATTACAATTTTATTAACTTCATAATTGTAAGTCTCTAATAGATACTATTTTAGAACAATAAAGCAACCAACCAACAAATAAATAAATGTCCACTACCCAAACATCTTTTACATATCCTAGTATGCACCAGTTTAGTTCCATAGTGGCATGCTGAAAGGGTATTTTTAACCCAAAAAGCAATATTATAAGGAAAAACTTCCTTTGATTTAGTACTTTTTATTGACCTCACTCTGTCAACAAAGCAAATGAACAGATATAAGGAGGAGTTCGACACAATACTTGAGCATAGATTTTATTAAATGGTTACATAAAATTATGTTTTATCCCAAATCAGTCCCAAGGCACAGGCAACCTTAATATTTGGCTGTTTTACAGCAGGGAAGATATTATATAAATCAAAAATGGATCGTTGCTCTGTGCAGTGGGGCACATCGATAATCCTAGCACTCAGGAGGCTGAGGCAGGAGGACTGTCATGCATTTGAGGTCAGTCTGTGCTATGTAAGAGAGTTCAACACCAGCCTGGGCTACATTATGAGTCTTCATCTCCAGAAACAAACAAACAAACAAACAAACAAAAAAATAGACCATCATTACAATTTAAATCTGCTCGCATTGAATTTTAAAATTTATTTTCTTGAAAAGATTGATAACTCATAGCATTTTGCTCTTTTGATAGGTACAATTCGTGTACTGCAGGAGCACTGTAGTACTCTTTGTAGTATGTATTACAAAAGTAGAGCTATAGTGACACTTCCTCTAACGTGATTTTACATGTAGTCTTCAGAAACTGAAACCTTTTTCATGCTTCTGGTTCCAATTGCTAAAATAAATGGGTGTTATTATGCATCATTTTTCATTTAGCACCTTTTCCTTCAATGCTTATTTTGTATGACCTAAGAGGATTGAAAGAACCAATGATGCTGACTTATTTTCACTTTAAAGGACATGTCTGTACATTCTCGTAACCTGACACAAGTAATGGAAATCATTCTCTAGAAGTAAACACCTGGTGTTTGGTGGTAAACTGGCAACCTTTTTAGACTCCATAATATCATAAACAACTCATGGGTTACAGTATAAATCACTATAACAATAAGAATAAAATAGCCAACTTTCCAGTATAAGTTTTTGGGATTCCATTTTATACGTGGTTCTTCAAGGCAGTACGTATGTGTTCTTGGACAAGTAACACCTGCTCACACTATTTCATTTTCTATAAATCTTCTTTAGAGAAATGGCCTTATATGACATTTTGTATGCTTTGTAGGGATCTAACGCTCCTGAGTTTGAAACATATAATCTTAAAATATAAATTATCTTTAAGTTAACTAGCATTTGACACATTATTTTTTCAAATGGAGTATGTTGACAATGATTAAAAATTTAACACAAAAATTTTGTTGTTCCATATCAGATACTATGTAATTTCAAGGTGAATTTTATCATTAAAATATAAGACTTAACTAAAATTTTTGTTGGCCTATCTCCACCACAGAAACATTTACAAGTGTAAATAGGATATAAAATGGCAGATGTGTCTCTAGTGGAGAAAAACTAGTACAGGAGATTCATCCAACCAAGGAAGGTTGGAAAACTTGGGGAAACATAGAAATTGGGTATAGTTATCCCAGAAAAGTCAAGAGACCTGGAAGAAAAGAGTTACGAGAGGGGTTCAGGGGAGGCCAGGATGACTCTGAGCCTACACACTGCAGCACTGTAGACTGTGACTGAGCGTAGCACTTATGGTCACCTCAGAGAAACAAATACCTCTTCTCTCTCTGTATCTCTCTGTATCTCTCTTTCTCACACATAGGCACTCACGCTTTCCTATGTCAACACCAGCAAGTAATTCGGACAGAGCAGGAGAACATTAAAATTTTAATCTCCAAATTTGAATGAATTAACCTATAGTGCTTGTCATGAACATATATATATATATATATATATATATATATACACACACACACACACACATACATATACATATATATATACACACATATATACACACACATATATATTCACAATCTATTTTGTGAATCTATTTTGCAAAATTTTTAAGTGAAGGAGAAATTGACCTCAGATAAATAATATGACTTTCGTTTGTGTTGTTATGTTGAGCACTGAATTGCATAATAGTCAAAGAATAAGATAAAAATAAACAGGGGAAATGAATACAGGAGAGAATACAGATAAAATATAGATAGTTTACATTAGAATTGCAATGTCTTCTTACTAGAGCCCCAGGAAGATAAGGGTAGCTACACAGAGAATTAAAAGAAACACCTAATGTTAAACACAGGGTGGAAAAATAAGAGCACATCTATATAGACTCAGCCCCATGACACTCATCACTCATGAACACATTTAGGAAAGCAAGACAAACTTTATACTTTTCTAATATGTAAACTGTAGATCACTAACAATAGAAAAAGGTTCATACTTATTGCATCATCAGCAACATTGAATATCAGATAAAGAAAAACACTGATGCCATATACTGAGGAAATGTAATTAAGTGAATTAAAACAAAATTGATGAAGCATATGGAAACAAAATGAGACTTGCAAACATGCAAGTATTGAAAAATAAATCCTTCCCCACACCATTTCCTCCAGCAGTATGTAAGTAATAGCCTCAGCAATTCCACAAGACGGAAAACAAGAAATCCACTGAAGCATGGCTTCACTCCAAACCGTGACTTAGAGAAAAAACCACAGGATATTATACGTTCCAAATTCACAAACCACAGGATATTATGTGTTCAAAATTCACACTATATTAGGATGCTAAATTAATCTCCAGGAAAATGGAGAGGGATAGAAAACAAAAAAGTATATATCTGTAAATAATATTATTAAATGAAATAATCCACATTTAATTCCTTTCCTAGACAGTAGACTACTAAAGCAAGTTACTTTTATAATTGTTCCAGCTTTGGCCACTGAAAATGCCTTAATTAATTCCTGTGTTCTTTTTAATCTGCCTTCTCAGTTGTAGCTTCCATACTAGATTATTCATTACTTCACCATCTTCAGGTCAATAATATGCTTTAGTTTCATACAACTCATTTCCTGCTGTAATTAGTCATTTTTCTTGTTGTCCAGATACTGTACCTAACACTCATACCTGAAAGGAAGAGAGTCTGAATTTGGTTAAAGGTCCCTCAATCTACATAAACCTTTCCTTCTTTAATTTTGGTTGTTGGGTGTTTTGTCTCAGCAATGAGAGAAAAGTATTCAAGACTGAATTTGGTACCAGGAGTGAGGTCATTGCTATGTCCTTACATGAACCTGTGGTTCAAGAGCCTTTGGAAATGGCTTGTAGAAAGAGTTTGAAATGGTTTGGAGATGTCCTCTTAAAAACTATAGCTGGAATGCCTTAGGCAGTTCTGCTTGGGAGATTTTGGTCAGAGCTCAAAAGACCAGAAGGCTGATAGAAATCCTAATTGTAAAAACCAGGTCCAGAAACTTCTGCTGGGAAGAAGGACTGCATTGGCTGCTGCACTCTAGATGATGTGTGTTATGGCTTGGCAGAAAGTTTGTCTGTATTTTGCTCATGTACAGAGACTTTTCCTGAGACTGAGATTAAGGGTATTGGGCTAAGCAATCATGCAGAAAAAATTTCAAGGCAGTTGAATGTTGAGGATGTGGCATGGGCACTGCTGGGGCTTTTAGCCAAATCTATGCTGGAAATCAAGAGCAAAGGGCCCAGCAGGATGATGTAAAATGTTGTGAGTTTAACCAGAAATAAAGCTTCAGTAAAGCTTATAGAGCTGAGGAGCTCTCAATTGCTGAAAAGGAGCAGGAAAATAGATAAGATGGCCTAAAGGAATCAATAGAAGGAGCAGGTTCCACCCTTTGCAGTTTTCTTCCAATATGCCATAGTGAAAGTCTTTGCTTTGATAAGAAAGTCACAGAGGAACATGTTCCACAATGGTAGCGGTTGTACGAGATCCCAGAATGGCAGCAGCATAGAACATTTGTTCCTCATAATTAGATTCAGAGTGCACAGCAATCCAGGAACTCAAATCTGACAGCCAAGGGAGAGGAAAGCTTGGCTACTGCTCCAGCTAGCAGGAGACCTTGGCATCATCCATATGTTGCTGTTTTTAGGTGCATGCAAAATGCAAGAGTTGTGGGATTAGGAAGGCCTCCACCCCAATTTCAAAAAGCTTGGGAAGCCAGGCAATGTGTTCCTGAGAGGCAATATGTAAAGCAGCGAGGGTAAATCCAAAGGTACAATGGAGACTCCCAAAATTTAGAAAAGCAAGGAATGTGGATCATCTAATAAAACCTGTAAAGAGGGAGCAAAGCCAACCAAAGAGAGAAGCCACGGGAGCTACAACCACCAAAAGGGCCACAGAGGTGGAGTCACTCAAGAACTTGGAACTCACATTTACACAGGAGCTTTCAGCTAAGAATTTATATCTCAGAGGAGACTTAGGACTTGGACTTTTCAGTAATGCTAAAACTGTTAACATTTTGGCAACTCTTAGACATGATCTAAATGCCTTTTATGTAAAGGGATACACACAAGTCTTTGTGGAGCAAATGGAAGAATGTTATCCTGATATAATATAATCTTGATGGACTTAATGCTGGTTAAGGATCGTTAAACCTATGTTATAATGTTCAAATTTAAATTGATATAAACAAGCATGACTTTGTATCTGGAAACTAAATTAAAGAAATGTTTCTGGTCGCCAGAAGGGTGCCTTGTAATGGTTAATATACTGTGTCAACTTGAGAAATTCAGAAGTTTAACTCAGCATAGGGCCAAGATCCTTACTTTGCAAACATCCTGAGCTTGTGGAAGAGGAGGGCACGGAAATGACATTGCTGGATATCCAGCATGCAATATAAGGATGGAAAAGAGGCTTGTTCCGCCCCTTTTGCTCATGCTGCTTTTGCTATTTTCTGTCACCTTGAACTGTTGACCCTATGCTGTGGCACTCTGCCTTGGAGCCAGCTGATTACAAATTGAAACCTCCACAAACTATGAATTAAATAAACAATTCCTTCTTTAATTTTGGTACTGGGGTATTTTGTCTCACAATGAGAGAAAAGTAGCCAAGACATAGAGTATCTGTCATCTTGTTTCTAATTTATTGCAAGTAGCTTCACTAGAGTTTCATATACACTTTTACAATTCACATTACTTCCACCTACCTTCTCTTTAATTCCCCTATTATCTTTGATTTACCTGAAGAAACCTTGGAAAATTGGGTTTGGATATTAGAAATCTTTCTGTTGGTCCTATTATGATATGTAGACCTTATTGATGTGGTAGGAAGGAGTAGTTCCAAGATAATATGCCATGATATTAGGAATAATTTAGTCTCACTTGACCTGTGTTTCCTAACTGTTATCTTCACAAGTTTTTGTTACTTTTCTTACCTAGTTTTCCTATCTGACTCCTCCATTATGTGAGCCAGGAAGTGTAGAGAGCATTAAAGTTAGATAATTTCTCTTGCCCTTAATGAGATAGATTCTGTTTAAGTCTTTTTCACTTCAGGTGGGACTTTGTTAAAGAAAATACATATGTATATATTGAAGTGATATTTTTCTCTCCCTAATAAAGACCTAAGTACTTGGCTGTAATTATCATGAAAGTGTAAAAGGAATCCTGAAAATAAGACCCTGAAATTTTAAGTAGTTATCTAAGTCTGTGGCTTCTAAGACTTCTCACTTTTATTGTTGTTCTCACACCCAGCTTCTACTAGTTAATCAAAATTTCATTTATCATTTCCTACCAGTCTATGGCTATGTTGACTTCTGCTTCATGTAAGCAGATCTTACCTGTATTTCTTGATGAATTCACATTTCCACATTTTTACTGTGATTTCAATTGTCTAATGGGTGCAAGAAAAGTTGTTAATCCTAGTTTGTTGTATTTTTAAAGTATTTTTTGTTATTTTAAAAATAGGAGTGAAAACTTCCAAGTTCCTTTTTTCGTTTGGTTGGTTGTGCAGTTTTTTTTCTTGGTACTGGGAATTGAACTCAGGACCTTGTGCTTACCAGGCAGGTGCTTGTGTTGCTGAGCTATGTCTCAAGCCAACAACTTGCACCTTCTTTTCTTCCTATTATATATTGATCTGAAAGCTAAAGTCCATTGTCATTTTAATTTTCTGGATAGTAACCTGGGTTCTCCATTTGATAGATAAAGATAGATGGCAAATGATAGATGACAGATAGACAGACAGGGATATACTGTGGTAGATTGACAACTGGTGGTCAGTTTGTAACACCAAGTTGAACCAAGCGCAGTGCTGTGTGTGGAGGCCCACGTGGGGATTGTTGCCAGCAGCGTAAGGGCAGAAGAGGAGAAGAAGAAGGAAGGAGACTTTTGGGAGCTGATAGAACCTGTTGGGTGCTGTAAGGAGCTGTTAGTCCCCTTGAAGGAGCTTGTCATGCTGGCTTTCCTGATGAACTCAGCTGATCTCATCATCCAAGAAGCTTGGGACCTTATCACTGAGAATGACTTCAGTTTACTCTGGAGGATCTCTGGTCCTCCCTTTGAACATTGCTTCCTTACTCTGGAAGGGAAGATGACACACTGCTCAGTCTTCTGAAGAAGCTTTCCATGTTGGCTTTCCTGATGGAAATGTGGCTTTCCTTATCTTCACAGGAGCTTAGGACCTCACTGTTGCTGATAATGGTTGTGATACTTTTCAGGGGAGCTTTGGTTCTTACTTTGAGCATCGTTTTCTGGCTCCAGTGCAAATCCCTCAGCCTTCTAGTGAAAATCCTTTATCCCTCTGGCACAGACTTTGTAGCTTCCACCAATGACCTTTGGGCCTTCCTAGGACAGATACATGAAGCAGGCCTGCGTACAACATTGTCCTGGGCTCTTGGCCTGTAGTTGGACTCTAGGTCTTCAGCTGGATTCAGGTAGAAAATTTCCTTGGGATCCAGGCCATCATCTGGATACCATGGTATTCAGTGTGTGGACGTATTTCCTGCCCTCTCTTTGTATATGACTCTTTGGTTGACTATTGGAAATAATCTTATCAGGTGTGTCCTATGTTGTATTATTCCACTTGCAAAATCCCAAACAATGGCAGATAGCTAGATGTCTAAGAAGTTAGTTTGTGTGATCATGGGGGCTCAGAGTTCCAAGCATTGCAGTCACTGAGCCAGAGACCAAAGAAAGCCAATTGTATAACCTCAGTGTGAGTCCGAAAGACTTGTGAACCAGGTGAGCCAGTTGTCCATGTTCCCATTTGATTCTGCCTATGAAGGAAGAACAAAAACAAGTGTCCCTAGCTCTAAGACAGTCAAACAAAGAGAGTGAATTCCCCCTAGCCAGGTTTCTGTCCTTGTTATGGTTTTTGCTGCTTTATTGAGGTATTTAGAGAACTAGATGAGACCCACCTACCTTGGGGAAAGCAGCTAGCTTCACTTTGTAGGTCAGTTCAAATAATCCTGTCTAAAACACCCTCCCAAACATAGCAAGAAATAATGCTTAACCAAATAGCTTAGATAAATTGAATCCTAAAATTAACTAGACAAAGCTTCCTGAGAATTCCACCCAGATATTTGATTTGGAAAGAAATCATCATTCTTTATTTGAATTGAAAGTCCATGAAGAACCAATATGTAAAATCAAATTAAAACAGAAACATAAAAATAGGTAGCGCTAATACATTTTTGAATGAATTTTTATGTGAAATATCTTCATATTTTTTTAATCTGTGGGGTTGAACTATGACTCACATTCACTGGTGCCTTACAACCATTGCTGGCAGCCTGATGTAGTTGGCATTATCTAGACACCTGTCAACTTGACTCTAGCTCTTAATACAAAAATTTCTTCAGCTCACTTAGCACTGTCAGCATAATTGTACTGTTATTTTCTTTAATGTATCTTCAAATGAAGGATACATTTTAAAAGCTTAGGAATTTTGACTCTTGTTCTTTTAAAATGAACATCCAGGGGGCTGGGGATATAGCTCAGTGGAATAAGCGCTTACCTAGCAAGCGCAGGGTCCTGAGTTCGATCTCCAGTACCACAAAAAAAAATAATAATAATAAAATAAAATAAAATGAACATCCAGGTTTGCTGGGTAACCCTGCCGACTCGACTGGACCCCCGATGGCCTTGAGGGCTTCTGAACCTGGTTCCCTGACTATCTACTGTCTTTAAGCATGGTGCTTTTCCACCTAGTGCCATAGCAATTTGTATACATCCATATATGTTACAGCATAATTTGAAGCAGCCATGTCTCTTCCCAAGGTGAGAGTCCGAGGGAGGAAATAAACCCAAAAGTACAATTATTATCAGAGGGAAGATGACTGATTGGGTGGTAGAACAACGGAGATGAGGGTGGAGAAATTTGATGAATCGAACGAGCCATCATCGGTATAACTGAGTAACAAATGTGAAGATAACATTATGTAATACAGCATCCAGTGCTAATTCCCTACTATCTTCTATATAATTTGGTATTTCCTTTATTGTTTTTGTATTAACTAATGCGAAGATAACATTATGTAATGCAGCATCCAGGGCTAATTCTGTACTATCTTCTCTATAATTTTGTATTTCTTGTATTGCTTTTATGTTAAGCTTGTTTATATGTCTCCATTCTTTTGTCTTTAAAATAAATAAATAAATAAAAGAAAATAAAATAAACATCCATCTTGATGAACTCTACAGTATTTGGTTTCTCTTTGAACATGTTATGGGGTAAAAAGTCCTACATTGCAATCCAGATTTTGAATTAGGGAGATGGAGCAAGTTTTTGTACTTAGTTGTTCTTCAATATTCAGCATACAAATTCTCAGGGATTGCTTCTACGGATTTATTACAAAGTATAATTAGATACAGTTCCTCTTTCTATTTCAAAATGATTTTAAAAACAAGGAAAGATTTGTTCTCAATAATTTAGGAATTACTTATTTAAAATTAAATGATTATCTCAATTGTCCTGTTCAGTTTTATCACTGAATGACTCTATCAGCTCTTTATTATTGTATTATTTTTATTATTATTATATACTACCATATATTTCTGTGCATTAAAACGTAACTGTATATACCTACTTATTCTTAAAAAATCATAATATAAAGAGATGTCCATACACTTTGGGATGCCAGGGGCAAAATGTTATAATTTGTTACTAGAAGTCCCCCCAAAGCCTCATGAAGTCATGTGGGGGGGCCTTTTGCAGGCAGCTGAATCAAGAATTTGAGACTGATTCATGGTCCAGTCCTGGGTTATGGGCGTGAGTGCTGCAGCCGCTGTAGGGTGGGTGGCCCGTGTACAGTGCAAGGGGCAGAAAGAGTCTTGCCTCCATCCCTCCTTCTCTTGCTGCTCTTGCCGTCTTCTACGGTTTGGGCAGACATGAAGTGTTGCCCCTCTGCCAGGAAGCATCCAGCCTTGAAGCCAGCCAATTATAGACTGAAACCTCTACAAATGATGAATCATTCAAACCTTTTCCTCCTTTAAATTTGGGTGTTTGGTGTTTTATCTCACCAATGAAAAAAGTAATTAAGACAGATTGTGACCCAACAGCATCAGTGTCCTCATGGGAAACTGGAGAACTTCCCTGTTCTCCCTGCCTTGTGAAAACACTGTGAGACAACAGCTACCCATTCACTAATCAGAGGGACTTCACAGCACCTCAGCTGAACATAGACTGATCTTTCAAACTTTCAGCAGTACGAGAAAATAAAATTCCACTATTTATGCAACCCAGTCTGTGTTATTTCCTAATGACATCCTGAGATGCCTAAGATATATACTGTAAAGAAGTTTAGTGTGTTGTTCTGATGATTTGATAAAATAATATGAAAAAGTCCACTAAAACCTGGAATAACTGGAATAAAATAGCAACTACTATTTTATAACACTGTAGAGGTATTTTATTATATATCATGTCCAACTACCAAAGCAAGTAAAATTTAGAAAAAAATTATAATATTTATTTATATTTTCAAGAATTTTATAACAGGATGAGATCCTAACTGTAGACAAATATATTAAAATAATCTTTTTATGATCCAAAATAAAATTTTACTTTATAACAAATTTAAAATCAAGGTACTTTGAGCCCCGTGTGTTAGTTATGATGTGTTGAGGGTAAAGAAATATTTGAAAATTGTAGTGGTTTAAAAAAGAAAAATTATTTTTCTCTCACACTACACACCACATCTGGCTTACCAAAAAGATTTTGTCTTAACTCACATACCCCAAATGACAATGAAGATGAAAGCCATAACACTACTTCTGTACCCACACACCGTCACTAAAGCAAGGAACATACAAAGATAGATAATCATGCACCTACTTAATTATTTTCCAAGATACAATAAGAATCATTCCCACTCATAGCACATGGGCCAAAAACTTCTGCAGCCTTACTTGACTTTAAAGAGAAAAGGGAGTGTCATTGCTATTATATGTGAAAGAGAAGGCAAACAGCCATCTGTGACTAGCTTCATGAATATTACTACTGCATTTTGCTAGACAAAAGTTACACCTGCTTGAGTATTCAATAAAATAAAATAATAATTGATATTTTTCCTTTTTAAATTATACTTGAAAATATATTAAGACATTTCACTAAGCATACACACATTAACTGCCTAGAAATTACATGACTATTATTCAGGAAAAAGCCTATTTAATCTGTCACCACTAATAGCAAGAATACCATTGTTTGACAAAAGATTTAATAGAGCAATTTCTCATCCTGTTTAAAATTCATGAAGCCACACAGAAAAGCACTTATTAATTTCTAAATTGCTTTATTGACTTTAATGATAAAAATACAGGCTTTTCAGGATGCAGTACAATTACAATGAATTTTCCTATTGATCGTTTAGTTGGACAGAGAGCTTTACATCATGTGCATTTGTTCATACTTAATATTATTTTGTGTTATTGAAGAATATGTGCATGTCTTGTGCATGTTTTTAAGAACATCATTTCAGTTTATTAAAATACCATATTATACCAAGTATATGGGTTTGTTTGTATTCTACTGAATTACTGATACTCTGTGTAGCTGGGAAAATAACACAACAGAATTGCAGAAATGTTCCTGATCCTCACCCCCCTCGATGTCTACACTCTACTGTATGACTTTAAACTTCTCCTTTCTCTACTGTTACCCCAATCCTTTAATCTGATCAGGGGTTGCATGGTCCACTGAACACAGCACAATTAACAACGTGCCACTTCAAAACTTTAAAAAGTGGGGAAGCCCTCCGTACTTCGGTTCTGACTTTTTTGGCCTCAGCCATGGTCATGAAGACAAACCCAGACTAAACTGGTAGTGGGTGGGAGGTCACCACACAGAGAACTGTTCATCACTGGTTACAACTACTTTTCTACCTAGACCAAAAGCTACTCTCTGGCTGAATATAAATCCAGGAGAGAACCACATTGTTGCAACTGTTCCTAATCTGTATAGCAAGTTTATGCACCCAGTGCAAAAATGCCAGGAGGAAAAATTAAAGTTGCATGAGGAATGCCACTATAGTTTTATGATTATTTAATATAAAGCATTAATTTGGGCCATAAATAGTTCCCATGATATTAAATCACTGTCAGATTTGGTTTTGGAAATATTAGTATTTGTAGTTGAGAATACGTCAGATGTATCTATTTTGCTCCTCAGTTTATTTGTGTTCAAGCAGGTGCTTGAAGAGACAAAGGTACATGAAAGTGAAAAACAGAAGGTTTCACAACAGCATAAATGTACAGGTTTCATTGTATGGTGAGAATGTAAGTTTTTCTTATTATCTGAAACTTCTTTCTTCGCAACTTCATTCTTGGGTGTGTGTGCATGCATTACATGAAACCAGTACTCGACTCACATTAAATTATTAATTATTAATTTACTAAGTTGGAACATGTGTGCTGGTGCTATGGTGTTCTAACTAGCTCTTCTAGATGTTATGTAGAATTTTTTATTTTCACTGAGCACATTTCCATTTCCACTTGGCTAAAACCAGACCTATGGCTATCATCTTGTACTAAACTAAAATCAAAATGGAGCAAAAACCTAAAAATAAACAGATATAATAAATCTACTGGAAAAGCAAGTGGGCAGAAATACTGAAGACATAGGCATAGGCAGAGGGTTCATGAACAAAACCTAAAGTGCACAAGAAACACTTCAAAGAATGAACAACTGGGATCTCATCTTATTTAAAAGGATTTGCACATCAAAAAAAAAAAAAAAAAAAAAAAAAAAAAAAAAAAAAAAAAAAAACACCAACAGAATGAAAAGATAACCCCTAGAAGGGGAAAAAATTTTGGCCAATTGTCCCTCAGACAAAGGACTTCTATCTAGAGCATATGTACATATGTTCTATCTAGAACATATAAACATAAAAAAATGAGACACCCACATTCAAAGACCCAATCCGATAATGGGCATCTGAGAATAATAAGCATATTTCACATGTACAAATCCAAATGGAAAGTAAATATATGAAAAAAATGTTCACTGTCATTGGTCATACAAGAGATGCAAATTAAAATAACACTGAGATTCCATTTCACTCCAGATAGAATGGCTGTCATCAGGAAATCAACAAATAACTAATGCTGCCAGGGCCCCGGGAAGAAAGAATACTTCTTCACTGCTTGTGGGAGTGTAGACTGACACAGTGTAGAAATTGGTGTGGAGATTATTATTCCTTCTCTGGGTACCTTCTTTAAAGAATTAAAATTATCATGCCACAGTGATACATGTGCACCCATGTTTGTAGCAGCACAATTCATAATAGTACATCTTAGAAACAATTCAAATGCCCATCAACCAAGGAATGTTTAAAAAAGATTTGGCTTGCTTGTGTCTGGTAATCTGGACAGTTAATTTGAAGGTAACAATATGCAATGGAATTACCATGATGAATTCCTACCATCTTGTCTAGTGAAACTGTGCATTATGTCTAATGTTTTATCTAATAAGTATTTCCTTATTCTCATTAATGGTTTGAACAATCTTCCATTCTTACATCTAGTAATCTGAGCAACATAGTTTAAAATAGTGATATGTAATATAAAAACCACTGTTAATACATATTATTTTGTGCTGAAACTCTGTATCACTTTTAAAATTCTTGCTTTGGTTTGTTTATGTTTGTGATATTGGTATGCTGCTATTGCTCTATTTTTTTGTTTGTGTTTCATTTACCACTCTCTTTAAAATAAAAAAGACATGGTTTTTTTCATTCAATGGAGTACAACTCAGCCATAAAGAAGGATACACATGAGACTTTTATAGTAAATGGATACAACCTGAGACCACACTCATAACTGAAATAAATCCAACTCACATGTATAAATATCATATTTTCTCTTTGGTGTGAGAAACTGGAAGAGTATATAAGGTCTAAAATGTACACTAGATATTGTAAAATGGGAAGAAATTATTCATAAGGAAAAAAACTAGGAAGGGGAAAAGGGGAATGGAAGAAAGGAAAAAGGAAAAATGCAAGTCTGTTATACTACTAATATCTCTGAGTTCATTGGAAAGGAAGATTTGAGCTAGTATTTACTGAAGAAATTTTTATAGCCACTTCTTGTGCTCTGAGTAACTACTTTAGAGGTAACAATATGCAGCCTACTGTTATTCCCCTGTTATTTTGTTAGAAATTTTGTTTTATATTTTTCATAAAATAAATGAATATATATATATATATATATTTCTTTTCTTAACTTTATTACTATATCTTTGCAGTGCATAATGTTCACATTCCTTGCATGGAGTGGTTTCATGAAACTAACATATTATTTTCTCTTTTTATTTACTTTCTCCATACCCCTCAAATCTCTTGCACCCCAAACACTTGAGAACAATCTGTCACTTTACTTTTACTAACTTTTTATTTTACTCATTATTAAAAATTCTGGTTTGTCATATAAGATAAATTAAGTGATATTTATGTTTGTGTGTCACATTTATTTCACTTGACATTGTGGTCTCAAGGTCCATACGTTTTCCTATAAATGACCCAAACTTATCTTTGTTTATGGACAAGCACTATTATATTGTACAGAAACACCACACTTTCTTTATGCATTTATCTGCTGACGGACACCTAGGCCACTTCCAAGATTTAGCTTTTCTAAATTGTCCCACTCTGATATCATTTTATTGGGTTTGGGGGTGCTGGGCTCTCCCTCAGGCGGTGATTTCTAGCTTGTTTCTGTCCTGAGCAAAGAACTGGCCAAGACAAGCACAAACAGTAGCGAACTTGCATTGAAGGAAGGAAAAGAAGTCAGCTCTTCAGAGTGAGGTTAAACCCGGTAAAAGTGGGCAAACGGTGTGAGTGTGGGCCACAGGGAGAGGAGAATGCAGTGGCACAAACTCAGCAGACTGTCCTTTTTGTACCACTCAGTCCTCAGGTTGATGTCAGATCTAGATGTGTAATATTAAAATCTGCTCAGATTCTCAAAATAGTCCATGTGAGGGCCCTTGGTTACTATTCCGTCCTGGGAATTTGCCATGGAAACGTCACACCTAATTTCTTAGCCAGCTTTGCCATGCCCTAAACTCCTGTCTCAATATGATGACTTAAATGCTTTGGAGAAGATATTTAGAAGGGGGAAGCTGGGGCAGATAGAATTTCTAGTTTTAGTTTCTTAAGGGATCTCCATCCTAGTTTCCACAGTGGCTGTACTAGTTTACATTGCCACCTACAATGTAGAAATGTCACTTTTTTCACAGTCTCTCAAGTACTTGTCATTATTAGATTTCCTGCTCATCCCATTCTTTATGGGGTAAAATAGAATCTCAGTGTTTTTTAATTTTAATTTGCATTTCTCTAATGGCCAGTGATGTTGAGTATTTCTTTGTTGTATTTATTAGCTAACTGTACTTAAAATGTGAAGTATCTATTCATTTCACTTTCCAGAAAAAATACATTATTGTGAAAAAATAAATCAAAGAAGATTCCAGAAAATGAGAAGATATCCATTATTCCTGAATAGGGAGAACCTGTGGAGTCAAAATGCTCATACTTCCAAATTTAATAAACAAGTTAATCACCATCTCAATCAAAATGCCAACAGCACTCTTTACAGAACTAGAGAAAACTGTTTCAAAATTTATATAAAAATAGAAGAGATACAAAATAGCACAACTAATCCTAGGCCACAAGAACAAAGCTGAAGGTGCTGGGGACCACAAATGATAAACTGAGTCTAGGGAACAGCCAAAGCTTGTCTTTGTTTTCCCTTTGGGCCAGGTTGGAATGTGCAAACGCCACAGTATTTTCTGGTCACAGCTGGAAGACCAAGGGATATTGACAGCTGTGGAGCTCATTGGGAAAGGCAGGACCAGAAAAAGAGGTTAAGACACCCAGAGAAACTAGTTTCCTTGTTCCTCGACCTTGTCCTTGCAAGAATGCTTTGTTTTTCTTACTAGCTCACCATAATCACCATTACTGTTCCAAGAAATAACCAATGCTCTTCAACCATAGACTTTGACTCAGTTGTAATGAGCAAATTCCAAGGTTCTTGGTGTCTTGTCTTTTGTTTCCCAAGAACAACTGGTCATCTCAGGTCCCTGTTTGCACTTCCAGTTTGTCTTTTGCTCTTTTCCCCGTGGAGCACCATGACTTGTAGCAGGAGATCTGGGACTCACCACTGGCCTTCCTGATAACTGGCACCATGGAAAGGGTTTTCAATAAGGAAATATCACCATTCCAGACTTGAAATTATGTTACAAAGCTAAAGTGATAAAAACAGCATGGCATTGTCACTGTACTTGGACTAAGAGGTTTCTAATGGTGAAGTAAGGATTCCATCCCACCCTTTTTGTAGAATAATATAGCAGGCTTGTGGAAAATTAATCTTTAGGATGTGTCAGTAAAAGTCATGTGAGAATGATTTATTTGAAATATAGGATACATTGTAGAGCTCACTGCAATTGTTCAGAAAAATGAGACAAATTACAAACTGTGGTTCAGTACATTTAAGAGAGTATTTTTAAGAAAAGTGATCTAGGCTGTCTATTCCTATTGGTAGGCAAGGGAGACTCCCTTTTCTGTTTTTAACTGTGTGTTAAGAGAAGTCACTTAAGTTCACTTCAGCTGCAGTTGACCACACTCTTTACCCTTCCATTGGTTAGTCATCAGCCCACTTAAAGGAGAGCAGTGCCATAAAATGGGGACAGAACAAACAGGACAAATTGGGAAGTAGACTAAAAGTTAAACTGAAATGATCATCTGGAATTCTGCTGTGTGGCAGCTCCTGGGAAAGATAAACTTTTTAATAATTGTGTGACATTCTTGTAAGTTCCTAAAATAAGAGAATGGTTACTATGGATACCTAAAAATATACTTAAACCAAAGGTGAGACGTAGATCAGCATGGACATCATTTCTGGCTCCTAGTTAGAGACTGTCAGCTGGTTCAATAAAGTTTTGCTTGTTCTGCCTCTCCTGGTCACTTGTGGATACCATTCTCACTGAACTCACTTGCCATATTAGTATGACCTATTAGGGTAAAATGCAAGCCATTGACATTTGCTGCCCACCCACATTGCTGCTCTTTGAGGATGGAGGATGTGCCATTTATAGGTGAAAATGAAGTACCCAGATTTACAGACTTATTGTAAAGGATCTTTAGGATTTTTTTCAGTACCTTTCTTAAAAGGGAAAAAATTTTAAGCAACTTTTGTGCCTGAGCTACAGGAGCTTTATGTAGGTACAATTTAAAATTTTCAATTTCCATGTTTCTTTTATATCTAGTTTTTATTTATTCTAACCTACTTTCCCTACCACCAAGACCTAACACAAAAACATGTGAGGATCAATGGAACAGAGGAGGCAGAAATAACCCAGCGTTATCAGGTCACCTGCTTCCAAATGTGGCTCCCCAATTAAATTACCAGGTTTTGAGTTGCTCACTTCTCTTTCTGGAGTTAGATCTCGTGTTCTTTTCATCTGAAATGAAGAACTGGATGAAACAAGCCAAACATAGTGCCAGAAGTTTATGTGAAAAGTGAGGGGTAAAGTACTGTGGGAGAAACCATCTTTCCAGAGTGAACTTCAACAGAACAAAAGAAAAAGAAGATAAAAGAAAAAGAAAAACACACGCTGCATTTGGGAAAGGTAGTGTGGAGCACATGTAAAGTCACGATAGCAAGTCCCTCAAGGTGCTTGCATCAATATATGTTGTCCAAATCGCAAGACAACCATAAGAAACTCTACATGCAGACCTGAGAGGCAGCGCTGGAATCCAATGGCTCTGGTTGACATCAGATCCAGGCATTCTATTGAAAACTTGCTCCAGTTCTCCTGAGAAGTCCGGGCGCGGGACTTCGGGAACTGTTCTGTGCACGTGTTCTGGAATGTGGTCATCTCAGTTCCCTGCTGAGATCACATCTACTCCCACGGCCGGCTCTGTCATACGTGATTTTCCTATCTCACAAGCACATCTACTGGTTTGATTTTTCACAAAGGAGCAATACATTGGAGGAAAGACAGCCCTTTTCACATATGAGGCTGGGAAAACTGGCTATCTACATCTGAATATTTAAACCTATACTTGTAATTCTCCCAGCTACTAAAGGAAAATCAGGATAGATCAAAGGGGCAATGCACTTTCTCTGCCTCCTTTTGTCACTTTCAGATGGAAGCTTTTTTTCAATAATTTTTCCAGATCTTAACCTCTGTTGTTCCTAGAATGAATTCCTCAGTTTTAGAGAACTTGACCTCAGTGTTTCAGACATCTAGAGGGTTGGAAGTTTCATTCTCCTGTATCATTTAAAGGTGTTCCACTGAGATAACTGGACAGAGACTTAAAACTCTATGTATATTTAAGATAAGAACTCCTGCTATCTGTGGAGGGTGTTTAGATAGACCCTCTGTGGAGTATTTTTGACTGTCAATCACAATTATGACCTTCTTCAGCTGGAAGTAGCCAGGTTGGTCTTTAACCCTTGCCCCCTTGTGGCAATTAGAAATACTTCTTCAGAGGGTGGAATATTATAGATAGTTAAGTTTAGTAGAAATATTGTAGGTAGCCAGACAGGGCTGAACTGTCGGGAGGTCAATGCAGAATACAACTGTGGATGGAAGTGTAATTACTGAATAGCAGGCTTCCGGAAGAAGAACTGCTCACCCATATACTTCCTCTAAGGATGAACAGCAGTGATTGATATTCTAATTAGGCATCAATCACCTTGAGGTGGAGGACCTAAGGTTCTTATCCCACCCCTTGCAGGAGAGCCCTTGTCTTCCCATGTGTGGTGCTACACAACTTGTTTCCCCACTGGATTCCTATTTAATCACTATTTCTCTAGCAACTGTACCTGTATTTTTATGGGTTGACCATAGTTTTGTTTTACATCACAACCATCCTATGATTTTCCATTGGATCAAGATTACTATACTAGTAATCTTATTGATTGATTATAGTTCTGTGCCACTTTCAGTCAGCTTCATCTCATGGCTTTGCTCATTAAAACACCCTTGAGAAGTGGGATTAGTGGGCACACCACCTTCCAAGGCCCTTTCTGTTCCTCCCAGATAAAAGCTTTCTTTCTCTTAATAAATTCTTCCTACTCTTGAAAAATAAATAAAACAAACATTTAACTTCCTGAAATATAAAAGAGGTACAACACTTGAGGTCATTGGCTTAGGCAGGGACTTTCTGAACAGAATCCAGTTGCATAGGAAATAGTATTAAAAATCAACAAATGGGGTCAGACCATACTAAAAAGTTCTCGTGCAGCAAAACAAACATCCAACAGAGCTAAAAGAAAACCTAAATGATATAGGGGAAAGAAATTCCCAATCTGAAAGATATCTGGGATGAGTTCATGTTCTCTAAAATCAAAGAATGAATGTTATGAACAAAGTAGATTAAGAGCAGAATATATTTATTGAGGGAAAGAAAGCTTCTGTCAGAGAGAGGCACAGAAGAGGACCCAAGTGAGTTGCCCAGGGAACCTCTCTTTTTCTGGGATTTTATAGAGCAAAACTATGAGGTGAGGCAGGTCCAACGTGGGGGAAAATGGGATATTGCAAGGTGGGCATGAGGTGGGACAAAACTATGGTTAACCAAGAAGATTACAAGCATAACTGCTCAGGTATAATGGATTATATCAGGATCCGATAGGGAAGCCAGTCACCTAGAAAGTGGACAATTATACAGAACAGGGGCTTTTCCTGTAGGGGGTGGATTTAGTGACACTTCCTGGCTTTCTCAAGGTGTTAGACCTACTTCGAATATCAATCCCTCAGGTCCATCCTTAGGGAAGTACATGGGTGCCTCTGTTTAATCTTTTGTCCACAGCCGGAGGTGAGTGCCTCCCCCCACCCCCAGGTGCAAGGTATCTCATCTTACACACTGGCTCCTTCGAGGGCCTGGCCCTGTCTGACTGCCTACAATATTTTTATCTAACTCAGTTGCTTATAAGATAAGGAATGGGGAAAACAATTTTGCCAGCTCTTCCTCAGAGGACTCATTTCTAGAATATAAAAATAACTCAAAGATTAGATCTTCCAAAAGAAAGACTTGATCACAAATTTTATTTAAAATTATTATATATAAAGATTTTAAATTGTATTAATGTTTCCTGAAAAATGAGACAAAAATCATTAAAGTCTTCAAAAAGTTCCACTATATACATATCCAATTAATTAGCTTTGGGGGCACTGGCCAGAGGAATGAAAGAGATGGATAAGCAGAGGGAAGGACTTTTGGAGCCGCAGCCTACAACTTCCCAAATGCGTGGGGAGGGATTGTCAGATAACACACAGGGCCAGAAGTCTAAGTAAGATCAAAATTTATTGTCTTAAAAAAACCCCAAACGTTTGCCTTTGTCCTCTCCACACTCCAGTTTACCACTTAGATTGATCCTATGGTCAGTTGTTTAACAGACCACCCTGACATTCCGTGTCTCTCCCTTGTCCCCTGCTGCAGTTCTTTTGCAGACACCTTTCTTCTTTCATTGTTGGCTCCTCATTCTATTAATAAAATGTCACACAGGCTTCAGTTCAGATTGTTGTCACAGACTTTTTCGGTCTGAGGGGACTCAGTTAATGGCAGCCCCTCTGGGCCCTCTTACTCTTTGGATTGGTCACTGACTGAGTACACTTTAAGTAATCTTTCACCTTTCTGTGCCATACCATGCTCATGAACTGCAAGAAGTAATTTATTATTTGGTATTAAATAAATTAATGTCAGTGGTAATTATATGTAAATGCTCCGTGAGATTTTTAAATTGATGATGTTGTTTCAGAATTCCAGACACATTTGAGAAAATTATTAATCTTTGGAGTCAAAGACATTTATTACTACATTTATATGAAGAAATATGTATGAGTTCTTCTGGGAAACTGAATTATTCTTATGGAGCATCCTGGAAATGAGAACAAGTTGTATCCAATTTTTTTACAAAAATTGTCTATACATTTCGATGTAAGGTCCATGCCAAAATAACTCCCCCTCAAGTCCAAACAAGAGTGAACATTTTGTCATGCTTTATGGGCTTGACTCCTAAAAGAACACTGGATGTGACACTGATACTGTGAAAAATGTATTTGGTTTTCTCCCCAGTTTTCCAGCATACAGGTAGTAAAATCCTTGGAATCTGAAGTGTGATATGTGGCTTTTGTATATGAATGAGGTGGCTCCTGAGAACAACACCTAAGTTACTTCAGGATGGGGGCTGGTCACTCAAAACTCCCGTGTACTGTGCAGAAATGTAATGTACCACTTACAGTCCCATCCCCCAACTACTAGGGAGCTGACAAGGGCCCAAGGTTAAGTTAATCACCAGTGCTGAAATAAGTCTTGCTACATAATGAAGATGCTGTAAACCCCCAGAGGGCTGGGTTCCGATTGCTGCTGGATAACAAAATATGTAGAATTTCCCAGGGAGTAGTGTGGATTTCATTTGTACCTTTTGTTATATAGTTTATCACAAGCCCATAAATGTGCTTTCCTGAGCTGTTCAGCAAACTGATGAAATCTAAGAAAGGGGGCTGTGTGAATCTTAATTTAAAGCCAATTTCTCAGAAGTTCTACACCTCAGATTAGAAATTGGTACCCAAGTGGAGGGTAGTCTTGTGGTAGAGAGTCCTTCACTTGTAGGATCTAACACTATTGCTGTTGGCTTTTGGGACCCAAATTAATTTTTTTTAAGTTCTTGGTGTCCTGAGCAAAGAATTGGACAAGATGCTCAGAAAAGATGGTGAAAATACACATTTTTGAAGTTGGAAAAGAAATAGGCTGCACAAAGTGAGAGCAGGCTAGTAAAAAAATGTTCACAGCAGCATGAGACAGTACAGATTAGTGTCTCCTGAAATCTGGGAGGGGATTGTATATGCATCTGCCACTAAAGGGTGGATTGGGGTTACAACTTCATTAATGAGGCAGAGAGAGGCCTTATACCACCCAGCATTACCCTCACAACTTTGCCGTGGGGAGACTGGGAGTATTGCAAGGGACCTGGCAAAGCCACAGAAGACCATGTTTGAAAAACCAGTCTAGGAGAGGATGGAGTCTTTCTTGGACCTTTTTCTGATCACACATTATTTTTAGTTGGGATATCAGCTGGAGTCTTTTAGCTTTTCAATTGCCAGCATTGCTGTATTTGTCCTCCCGGGTATTCCATTATACCATGCGTCAGGAATTGCCTGTTGCTTAATTGAGTCAAGGAGGCCTATGCAATACCAAGAGGTAAAATATGCTTTGATCTACGCTAGGTTTAGAGAACTGCCTCAAATTTCACTAATAAATATCTTCCTAGCAAAGAAAGAGCACACCATGGGACAATGTTCAACATTGACTGTTGAATATTTTACCTTTGAATTGACATGTCAGAAGAGGTACATAAATGCTCCATATGGGGGTTCCTTTAACCTCAATTATGGTATAGATCTGCAGGAGATTCTCCAGAGAACAAAATTAAAACAGAGTAAGTTGACTCTGTATCTATAGATAATTGAATTTACATAGCCATGACATCCTGGGTCATCCAGTTTCCTCATAGGAATGTGTAGGCCGGGACATTGATGTTTGCCCTAAGCACATTTAGCGCTTCACATCAAAGTGAAGTATGAGAGTTTTGAGTGACCCAGGCATTCTCTGAGAGCAGGGACAGTCAATCTTCTAGTTCCATATGTCAGAGCAAGACCCAGGTGGGGGCTCTGGTACACTGGCATGCTAAGTGCTTTGTTTCTATACATTTACAGCAGGAGGTCTTTTCATGATTTTTCCTGGGCTATCCCTTGAATGATTTGTGTGTGCTTAAAGCACAAGCATGATTTTGGCTTGCCTTTTTTGTATGATTTGGTACTTTTTATCCTCTTCCAGATGCTGATTATTGAACACAGAAAAAGGGGAGTCCAGCAATTGTGTCAAAGGGCTCCTGGGCTTTGCTTTCGATGTGGCAAAATGGGGCACTTGGCAAAGCAATGCCCAAGTCTAGAGCTCCCTCTTGTGGTTTGTGTCTAGATGTCCCCCACAGCCTCATGCACTTTTAGATGGGGCTTGTGGAGGTGGCTGAATCTAGTTTGTGATTGATTCATGGTTCACTGCTAGGATCAAGGATGCGTGATTGCTTCATCAATCCACTGACTGGATAAGCACTTCCTTAAACTGAACAGTCTGCATAGGACAAAAGGAGCAGGAAGAGGCTTGTTCCTCCCTTTTGCTCTTGTTGCATTTAGAGTCTTCCAGCATCATGAACTGTTGCCCTTCTGCCATGTGCTACCCTACCTTACAGCCAGCCAATTATGGACTGAAATCTCTAAAAACTGTGAGTTAATAAAACTTTCCTCCTTTTATATTTGGGAATTGGATATTTTGTCTCAGAAAAGACAGAAATGTAACTATGGCACGCCCATAAGATTTTGTCCTCCGAGTGGCATAAAGGGCCAATGGAAAATGACTATTCCCACCCCAAAACTGTGAGGTCATCTACTCTCATATACTGCCCTGCTGACTTAATGGGACCTGTTCTTCTGCCTGAAGACTGACAGATCCTGCTGTTTCTGCATCCCAGCCCATCACTGCCTGAGGACTCAGGGTCACTCTTCTGGTTCTGTGTCAGTCTGTCTCGTATCTCCTCCCACATGGGCCATCTATTTTCTGTTGTCAACATTTTTAGGAACTGCAGTTAAATGTTCAGTGTCAGTACTAGGATTTGACAGCCAGGCTTTTTATCCCTACATGACAATAGCCTTAATTGTTCTGCAGAATAGTATATATTCTCCTATTTATCGTGATTCCCCAGTACTCTTTCCTAAGACAAGACCTCCTCTTCAAACTCCTGGTAATGGTCACAGCTTCGTTCAAACCATCCGTTAGGCTTCCAAGTACTTTCTCAATGTACTCATGTTATGGTTGGTACATTGTGTCAACTTGGGAAGTCTCGAGATTTGGCTAAGTGACTCAGCAGTTCTACATCCTGGGGTGAAAAGGACATGACCTTCCTGCTCTAGCATATTATTCATTGTGTCAGCGTGAGAAGTTTAGAAGGTTAACTGTGTGATTCAGCAGGGAGCCAGGGTGCTTACTTTGTATTCATCCTGAGCCTGTGTGAGAGGAGGGCATGGGGATTGTGTGAGAGCTACATGTGCCCTGGCTAGGGGCAGCCTGAGTACAATATAAAGAATATAAAGGAAGAAAAGAGGCTCCTTGCTCTGCTAATCCTCCCTTTTGCTCTTGTTTTGCTGTGTTCCACCACCTTGAACACTTGCCCTCTGCCTTGAAACCAGCCAATTATGGACTGAAACCTCCACAAACTGCAAGCTACATAAAGCTTTCCTTCCTTTATTTTGGCTGTCAGGTATTTTGTCTCAGCAACAAGAGAAAAGTAACTGAGACAACCCAAATATTCCATTTCAAGTTCTTTCCAACCCTGCAATGGGAGCCACATGCTCTCATTTCTAATTTTGGGTGAATAATTAAGACCCCCCATCTCTCCCCCAAGAATGCACTTCACAACAGACAAAACTCATGTCAGTAAATGTGGCTGTCCCACATTGTGGTTCCCATCACAGAGGATTAAGGCTTACAGCCTGAGACTATCTAAATGACAAGATAGTCAAATACAATGCTTTACCCCAAACTCCAAAAGACATAAATGACCTTTGTCAGCTTCTTCCTTCCTAGGCCTCAACAAATAGTATTCCCATGTCCCAAACACTAAACTTTCCATTAAACTCCTCCATACCTGATCAGTCTTCTTACCACTGACCTTCCTAGAATCTGTACAAACACTGAAGTACAAAGCAACACACAGACCTGAGTCCTCCTGAAGTAACATATAGTTACCCCTTTCTTCTGAGTCCCACTGCCCTGACTCTTTCCTAGGAAATAAATCTGACACTTTAGACCATTTGCAGCCTCCTATGAGTACATGCTAAGTCTCCCTCCCAACTTCACACTGGCCTATCCTTTTCCCATGTACCTGTTTAAAATCCTTCAAAAGGCCGTGCTTTGCCCAACATGGGAGAGACTCTACCTGCTTCTTTTTACTTTCCCACATCCCAGCTGTTTCCTATCCTGCCCTTCTCATCACCACCATTGAGGCCAAGACAGTCCAGCTGCTCTATGCCTTCTCCCAGGTTTCTCCCAGAAAGCTACCTGCTTTTCTCACGACTCTCATGCTCCCTGAATTTGCTCGCTTCAATCTATTGCTTTCCTTCATATAAGAATTAATATCTTTTCTCCCAAACTCTACTTAGCTCTCCAAAATAGTCATAGACCTCCGGCTGCAGGACAGCTTCACTGAGTTCACTCCAACACATTCTGCACGTTCCCCTTAACACACAATGAAACAGAATAGCCACCGCTTTTTGCACTGACCCAGAGAGGCTAGAAGTCTCTGTTCACCATTTCTCAGCTCTCTCCAGGCACGTAGCTGAAAGCCTCAAATAAAACAAAAGTCTACACAAATCTGGATTGGCTGTCCTTTTCTTAGGACAAATGGCTCCCCTGTCCAGTGGCTGTTCACGCAGGGTCAGTGCTGAAAAAAATTAATCTCATTCCCAACTGAGAACAAATAAAATTCACTCCTCTGATGCACACAAAATTACTGAACTTGCCTGCCTTGCGGACCTTGCCTGGCTTAACTCCCCGTCTCCTTCACCATTTCTCTACCTACTCTACGGAGATATCAGAAAATTGCAAACAGAATTCTATTATACTCAGTAACTCAGAACAAATCAACTGTTACTGGTGTGCTCCAAAACTGTCAGGATCTAGACTTGCATGACAGAAAACTCAAGGCTCTGTGCCTTTCTCCAGGAAACCCAGTGTTTCATCCTCAGCAAGTATCTCAGCTCCTACACAATGCATCAAAATGCCGTGGCTGTGGATCACACCCTCACCCTGGGAAATCAGGCCTGGTCCCAGACTCTTCCTGGATGGCTGAGCACTCCCTGGATCTCCTGGCTCAGAGACCTTCTGGGATTTTTGGCCAGTACTCCTCCTCAACACATTTTCCTCTTGTCTCTTTCAGAACTTGGCCAACTTCACACAGACACAGACGTCACCATTCACCCCTCTAGTGGCCATAACCCTGACTCTCACTAGCTGGCATTCTTGGACCTGTGGTCTCACCTCCATTCAGCCCAGTGCATCTCCATGAGGATGGACTCATGCCAACCCCCTACCTTGTTCTTTATTATCTTTGAGGAAATGAGGGTTCTGGCCCAGTTGGCTCTCTGTAGAGTTGAGAGAGTATCTCTCCCAAATTTCCCAATAATAAAATCTTTGATAATGATTTTTATGACAACATGGATAGAAATCTATTTTGTTCATTTTGAGAGGGAAGAAAAGCCCTACGAAAGTTCTAATTACAAAGACAGGGTGAGCATGGCTGGCCAACACGACTGGGCCAACGTGGTGAGAGGGTGAACTGTGATGGCTCCTTGAAGAAACAGAGCCTCAGAAAGCTTGTCAGTGAGGATATCTGGAGCTAAAATGCCACAGAATTACAAAGGGCAGAGGAGACTTTAAGCACAGAGTGACCGGCTGTGGGAGCTGGCCACTCAAGCAGGAGACTCTGTTACCAATAGCTGTTTGTCTTAAAGAAATTAAAAATCTGAGTAAAGTATTGGGAAAAGCAAAACTGCATGCCTAAAGGGGTATTCTAAATTATATACTGCACACACAGGAAACTATGTGGCTTTCTTGGGCCCAGAGGAGCCTAAAATAACTGGTTTCCTGACTGCATTAATAACAGAAGCTTCACTGGCTTACATCACAATGAGTCAGAGAAATAAGTAAAGAGAAAACACAAACAACAAAGGTAAGCATGAATCAGTCTGTGGGCCTCTCTTCCTGGCTAGGAAAAACATCGACCATGTGCTTCACACACACACACACACACGCACACGCACACGCACACGCACACGCACACACACACACATGATGAGAGACACTAGGAACTGCTCCCAGGGCCATGGGAAGATATCTTGACTTTGCCAACTTTCATTTATTTTCCCACCTTCCAGCTCCCCGCCTCTTCCCAGTAACTATGGAGGAACAATGAAAGGATTTGAATTTTCTGACAGATAAAATCCTGAGTGGGACAAAAAGCACAAAAGAGGTTTTAGGGTTTTCCAAAGCAGTGGAGGAAATTAAAATGAAAACCAGTGGGCTCCTTCTTGGTTGGAGTCCATGGACTTCAAAAACAACAACAAAATGTTAAAACCCAAATCTGTCCCCAAAGGGCCTTAGCTTCTGGCTGTTTGAAGCAATTAAATGTTACTGACTTTTTGGTCCCAAAATCATTCTTTCCAGGTCCTTAGTGTCCTGAACAAAGAATTAGACAACATACACAAAAAGGTGTTCATGTTTATTGAAGGTGAAGAAAAGGTATATTTATTGAAAGGTATTATTTCTATTTACAGTGGCAAGAGCACACTTGGTGGAGTGAAAGCAGCCAGGGAGAAGGGCTGACAGTGCAGGAGGGTACCAGGGGCTCATGTGTGCATCCCCACGCCAACAAGGCATTTGAGACAGTTTTCCTGCCAGAAATTCCTTGGGCTGAGTTCAGATTTAAGCTGATCTATGAGCAGCCCACTTGATTTCATGGCAGATATGAATGAAGTTTAAAGACAACACTATCTGGTTGGTCCCTCATGCAGGGCTGGGGATTGCTGCCATCCCACATTCTGTGTTCTGGGTCTGCATGATTGACGGGTGATGCTCACTTTGCTGAACTGGTTTACTCTGCACTAATATAACTTACCTCTCGGTACACGGAGTCACAATTAATTTCAGTTAGTAAACATCCAGTTGGTATCCACTACTGCAGCCTTGCCTGCTTGGTAGGAAAAATTCTACACACAACTAGTGTCAGAAGTGTGGTTTGAGAATACAGTAACAGAAAGTATATTTAAGATTTTTTCCAACTCATACATTAATATAATAAAATAATATATTAAAATAAATTTTCCAACTCATTTTAAAATAAATAAATATTAATAAAGACATAATACATTTCTTTGTATTGGCTAAGTGAATTTTAATAACTTCCTTCTTTCTTCCTTCTCTCCCTTCCTTCTTTCTTTCCCTCCATCTATTAACTGGAAATTTGATCAAAGGATTTAGCAAACAGCCCCTCACATCCGTGGTGCTCAATTCTATTTAAATGCGTATAAAAAAAAAAAAACAGGGAGCACAGAATGTGCACATATCACTCATAGAGACACGTTACCTTCAGAACATCGCCTGAGGGCACACTGTTTATTTTTCATCTTTATTAGCTTTTCATGACTACAACAAAATACAAGACATGCACTATTTAAAGAATTAAAATGATTTTTTTGGATCGTAATTTCAGAGATTTTCATTTATACTCAAGTGGCTTTAATGTTTGTAGACCTGTGTTCAGGGAGAATTGTTATAGCAGAAGACTTGGCAGAACATTCAAAGGAGCTAGCATAGTACATAACACAGAGAAAAAGTTTCTTCAAAGTTTGTTTTGTTGTTAATATTTTTGCTTTTGTTTTTGTTTTTGATACAGAATCTCACCATATAGTTCAGTCAGGTCTTGAAATTACTATGAAGATTCAGCTGGTCTTTGCCTTGCTGTGATCCTCTTGCTTCAGCCTTGCAAGTGCTCGATTATGGGCATATGGCACCCCGTGCCTGGCCTCTTCATCATTCCCCATTACTATCTGGCTAACAGTTTCATCAGTTCAACTAGGGAAGAGGGTCTTGCCTTAATGCCAGGAGCTTAGAATTGAGATGTGTTATGTACCTGTACCAGCTCCATCTGAGGAATTAAGTCATTATGTATTGCAAACATACATGAATAAAATAAAACATAAAAATAAAAATAGAGAACTTGGCCGAAGAAAATTGTTTGCTTTATTTTAGTCAGGAGAGCAAAAGAGAGAGAGACAGACAGAGAGAGAAAGGAGAAAAGAAAGGACCAGCAAAAGGATAAAGTTCCTATAGTCATGCCTCATAACATACTCCCTTCCATTAAGTTCCTCCTTTTATGATTCCATTACCTCTCCAAAATAGTGTCAGTTTATGAATTCATCAGTAGATTAATGCACTTATAAAATTAGAACCTATATGATCTAAGTTATATCAACCTCTAAAGTTACAGTTTAAATTACTTGGGTGAAGAAGTAACGATGAAGCAGGAGATCTGGTTAAGAAAAACAAGGCAGCATCAGAAAAAATTATCTCAGTAAAAACTGCAGAGAAAAAGCCGGAAACAAAACTATAAAATATCAATGTGACAAGGGAGGTCTGAGGATAGAAAGGCTGGTTAGTGTAAGGAGAATGAGAACTGAAATGACTGAAAGAAGAACAGAAAATTTTAATCAACTTTCTCTCTCTAGTTTCTTGTTTTGAGCACAGTGAAGCATGAGTCGACAGGGCAGTAGTCAACAAGCTCTTTGTGGCTTATTAGAAAGAACGAAGGAAAACACTCAGAAGCTGATTGGGGCTCTAAAGGAAAATGCCAAGGAATCAGCTAAATCTAAGGGTTTACATGTAGGTTTTTGTGAGAGAAAGGGACAGATGTACATTCAAAACTGAACGTATGCAGTTGCTGTTGGTTAAGAGGCTTCTTGTGATCAGAACATTAGTCCTTTGTCCTTTGCAAGTCAATGTCCTGTGGCTTATTTCATCTTGTCATTAGTTTATTTAGGGGCTTTATGACCCACAGAAAGCAAAGAAATCACACTTTTTAAATAAAAATATGTACTTTAGCCTAACAGTAGCCAGTCAGGTGTCTCAGTAGCTGTGCCAGGGAAGCACAGGAAGTGATCTTTATGGTCACCCAGTTGGTATCATGAACAGCAAGGTGCGTGCATGTGTGTCTAAGTGTCAACGGGTGAGTTTTACCCATATGATGCTCTGTATTACATTTTTGTGTATTTATAATTCATTAACTAATTTTTACTTACAGACAGCCAAATTTAGTACAATATCACATGAAAATTGAGTTTTAGAACTTGGAAGAAGGTTGCAAATGAGACCTCAGCCTATTCAGCTACCAACAACGACTTGGATTATGTAAGCTAAAGAAGTTATGACAGTGAGATGGAGAAAGATACGACAAACAAGCACAGAATAGACACATTAAGATGAGCAAAACAACAGTAATGTAAGTAAATATTTGACTAGTCAAATTCTATAAAATGGTCATGTATGCTTGGAAAATCCAACATTAGAACTAGGTCAAAAATATTATTTAGTTCTTATCCGGGTTAAAATCTATTGGAGAGAATACCAATATTGCAATTAAATGTTTGTAATTTTTTGTAGTGGATGATACACTACAAGATGTTTGGAGATACACTGATAATGAAATACAAGTTAATCATTTATATGCATTAATAATAATATTCAAAAATATATTTATCATGACATCTCAGTATCTGAACTAAATAAGCCTTCATAGTAGGACTTTATCATTCTAATTGCTAGAATCTAAACTATTTAAGAAGTGACACATGAGGCATTGCAATGTTTAGAAAAATAAAGACACTCAGGAGATTTAGTTTCTTTCAAAATTTCCTGTGTTTTGATGACAAAAAGACTACCAAGAAAGAAAAAGGCAAAACAATCCAAAACTTTGGCTGCTACTGGCTCATTTTTTAAAATCTTTCTTTCAAACCATCAAGCATTTATATACAGTGTCTAAATACATGGAAATTGACAAACAGCTTGCATGATTTTATGGTTGTTGAAGCTTTTGGCAATATATAGTAAACACACTTTCCAATTATGGTGTAAAAATACATGCCCTAGTAGATATGAAGATATTTTATGCATTTATTTTAGAAATTTATCCTGGAACTCAGTCAGCATGTATTCATTCATGCACTAATAAACCATATAACTTTGTGAACAGACTCTGCACCTATTTCAAAGAGTAAGACAGATTTCACATTTGACAATTTGTTGACTAGTTACCCATTGATGTTCCCTTTGATAAAGGAACACCAGTGGTTGAGCACAGGAACTATTCACAAGAACAAAGCAGGCCTGAAAAAAATATTGCAAACTCACAGTAGAAAAATGTATAATACAATCTTTGAGTTTCAGAAAAACAAAGTATTTGTCTGTTAATATGATGAAAAAAATAATGTAGTATTGATATTGTTAACATTATACCATGTTGTTAAGATTGACGATGACCTTGGATGTGGTGGTGCATGGACATAATCCCAGCACTCAGGAGGTGGAGGTAGGACGATCTGCAAGGATCAGAGGTCAGCTGGAGCTACAGAGTGAAGTCATAATTAGCTTGGATTACACAGTGAGACCCTGTCTCAGAAAACTAGATTGAAGATTGATAGTGAATCCTCAACACAAATGAAGTCAGAAATGGTCACATTTTACAACAAAATGAAAGGTAGAGTAGATGTTTTTGATGAGTTATGCAACAACTATGATGTCACTCAAATGAAAAGGTGTCTGCCAATGGTTGTATTTTACTGGATCCTAAACATGTCAGGCACAAACTGTTTCATAGTTTATAAAGAAAACAGTAAGCAGAAATTTTCAGAGAAATTTTCTTAGAGGATTGGAACTGGAATTGATAAATTATCTATTACAACACAGGAAGGACAATATGAATCTCTCTGAAGAACTCGAATTCTAGAGCAGATCTGTGAGTGATAGGTGAAGCTTCACAAAATACTCCTCAGAAAATGAAGACCAGCAAGATGTCAAGTATGTCCCATCGAAGGAGAAAGGAAAACATACATAGGTGCTATCAGTATTAGTGATAATTGTGTATGGAACAAGTTGTTCTCATGCACAAACATTGCCTTAAGTGGGATAATTGAAGTAAAGATGATTTCTGTGGTGGAGATCTATTCTATTCTTATTGTAGTTCACATATGAATTTATTCATGTTCTTACTTTTTTACAGTTAGTAAGCAAACAAACAGCTGATGGAGAAAACATTGATGTTTATTCTAAACACTTGTTACATATTTGATATTTTGCTCTTTTGATACTTCATTTTCCTGGCAAGCGCACATTATGTGATACAATAACAAACTCCTGACAAGAGAGGAAGACAGAAGTGGTGATGATTATGATCTGCCAAATGGGGAAGGAAAGCTGAGCACATGTGTTGTCGATGTGAGAAATACTTGGGTATGGAACACGGTGTTGTCATGTGTGAAGATTGCTTTAGGTGTAGTAATTGAAGCAAAGAATATTTCTGTGGTATGGGGCCGGGAATATAGCTCAGCGGCACAAGCACCTTCCTGGCAAGCACAAGGTCCTGAGTTCAATTTCCAGTACAAAGAAAAGAGAATATTTCTGTGGTAGAGTTCTGTTTGAATTTTCATTGTATTTCACATAGAAATTAATTTCTGATTTATTTTTGGATTTTGTAAGGAGGTAAACAGTTGAAGTTGAAAGTGTGCGTGTTTATGCTACATACTGATTGCATAGTAAAAATTTAATGTTTACTGATATTTTATTTTCTTGTTAAGTATGCATTATTTAATGTAATAAAACTCTTAAGATTAGTAATTCTTCAATAGAAATACTCCTCAAAATAAACGTGGGGATTATACACCCCCATAATGCACTTTTTCAAAACAAATTACTGTGATTCCTCTAGCAATGTGTCTCTGTCACCTGGTCTCATTTCTCCTCTATAGTGATAAAAGTAACGGCCATTAGGTTGGGGCAGCAATCTTAAGCCTTCTACTTGAGAACAGATGCTGACAGGGTAGCAGACACCATGAATTGTATGTAGCACTCCTGAGGAGAAATGAGGAGTGTACTGGTGACTCTGCACCACCCTCCATAGCCCTAAAGCTGTTAAATGAAAAAAATTGACCAAGTGATTGAGTGTGCATGGTTTATGAGCAGTGATGGATAACAAGTTTATGAGCAGTGATGGCCCTGCTATAGGAAGTAACTAAATGTCACACCAAGATCCTCATGACTCAGATAATTTCCATTGGATCACAGAAGCACTGTAAGTTAGTTTCTATGCTTCACCACTTATTATTTTAGATCGATTGGCATAAAAACACCATTCCTTTTTTAGGGATACATAGCCTCCCCTGTTTTTGCAGTCAAGAGTTTATCAATAAGTATGATTTTTTTTAATTTTAAGAGCTTTTCTATCTGATGTGAATTATTTATCTAAAGACAATACGATTCATTTTTTAAGCATACAGATTCTTTTAGTCTCAGCTATAAGAAGATTGAGGGCTCTGTACACTTGAGGGACAATTTTAGCTAAAGAATTTAAAGGTGTTTGTTGATATTCTATAGCTAGCACTATGAATTTCTTAGTCTTATTGAACCATATTAGTGACAAGCTACAGGTGTAGCTGAAGATTGTCGCTAGGGACCAGTGTGGTGACTGGAGCCCCCTTTGTAGATCTAGTCAAAAATATTATTTATTTATATATATATATATATATATATATATATTTTTTTTTGGTTATAAATTTTCTGGATCTATAAAACCAAGAAATAAGGAGACCTGTGTTAATCAAATTTAATTGTCACTATCTATAACATTATTTAAAGTTATTCGGGGGTTACATGTGAGACCATGTAGGGAGTGTCTTAGCTTCTGTGAATGTCATTTGTGAGAATGAGTCACGATATAGCTTGAAAGCTTCCTTAGAAGATTTTGTCTTTGGAGATCCTGATCTTAACACAATGTACGTTAGTCAATTTCTGTCCTCTGGGTTTTAACAATCTCCACGCTCAGGAAGTTGGGTGACTCAGCATAATTATAGTATTTTGGAGAGAGGGCCTCTCTTCTTGACCTTTAGGGCCAAGGTCACAGTAGTAGCTACACTGTTACCCCAGATATCTTTTCTAGATTTGGTTAAGTCTCAAGTTTTGAACCCAGATCACATAAAACAGTATTGAAACTGGAGGAGGCTTTATTATCATAATCTTATCTGAATATGAAACACTTTGAAATATAAAGTATGAACCTAAAGCTGCAAGTTTTCCCAAACATGATTGTCTTAGAAAATTGAATTTCAGTAAAAGCTGATCTTTTAGTTAGGTATTTACCCTAAAGAAGTTTATATCTAGGGACCTGTGACATATGCAAGAAACTCAGATATGGCTTAAAGAGTGCTGAGATGTCACTTTGCAACTATAAATCACATATTGTTATAAAACTACTACATAAAAATTATAAACTTTTTTTTATCAGCATAAACAACATTATACTGGAAACCACCAGTATCATAAAATGATTTGCAGTTTTATATCTTTGAAAGCTTGTGTACTTTGAGATCACCAGTACAATTAATATATTGTGAGATTAGCAATGCTTTGAACTCTTTGTACATATTTATAACCATATAGAACTCTTTGTACATATTTATTTAATGTTTAGACTTAAAGCAGAATTTGGAATTTTAAATAGCTTTTCTGAGTGTAACTGTGCTCACAATAATTAAGGAACATCTTTAGAAATCTTAAAGTTTGAAAAAAGTACAGCTGACTACAAACAGACTTATTATCCAATATGGAATGTATCTCATTTATAAAATGACAAAACATTTTGTTTAACAAATGCAGTAGATGTAAATCAATTTTTAAATTATAGGATCAAACTGACAGAGATGTCAAATTTTGATCATTTTATACATCTAAGATCTAGATATATATTGCATAAGAGAGCACCCATTAATTACTTTGTATGTATTAAATTTATATAATCTTAACCTTATAAACTTAACTTTAAAGTTTAGACTCACAGGTTATCATGTTTGAGATATAAAATTTATGCTAATAAGGTGTAGTAGTTTATTTAACTAATCACAAAAATTTTGAAAACACTTTATGAGCTAACATTTCATTTAACTCTTTTTTTTTATTTAACTCTTAAAACTCTTAAAAAGTTTAGTAAAGTCTAACAATGAAAAATACAAGAAAATATGTTGGCAAAATGTAGAGCTTTTGTTTTTAATGTGGTTTTGTAAGATCAACCAAGGACATCCTAATATTTTAAGCAAACCTAATTGCTTTAGACAATCAATCTTTCAATTATAAGTAATTTAATATTTAAAATAATACCTTTGATGACCTTAGTTGGGGCTCTCACCTTAAGTCTCTGGGGAAAAAAAGACCTCAATTATTTTATCAGTGGATAAAAATTCACACAGTTATTCAGGAAACTGCTCTTTTATACACAGTAGGGAGTTAAGTCTCACAGTTTTCTAAGCCCAGTGGGAACCTATTTCTTATTTTAACAAGTATTTTAGATGACTTGTGAGAACCAAATCATAACAGTTAATATACTTTATGTTTTATGTATTATCTTTGACCAAGGAAGTACTTAAGTTACTGTAAACAGACAGCAATAGGCACTGTATTTATAAAACCAATATTTCATATTATCTTGATTGGCTACCAACCTAGAGAGAAACATGTCACCAACTTTAAAGACATCTTTATTTTTACTGATTTAAATTAGCCCTTTGTTAAGTTATGTGAACCAAACAATGGGCTAATCTCATGAATATCTAATTTTTCTATAAGTCAATGTCAGTAGAACAGATACCTGAAAATTGGCATATACATACATACCTATTAACTCAGATCATACATAAACTTTGTTATGAAACTTTCAGGTTTTTATTTTAAGTTGCATGTAAAGCCCCAGGCCATTCCTCATCCTGCAGAGTGTTCAGGGAGTTTGGCTATCTGCAAAAATCTATATAATTGTTTGTTCATGGAAAATTCAAAAGAGGTAGAATTGTACAAAGGCAAATATAAAAGAAAGATAAAATTGTTTTGAACTCAAAAGTTATAAAAGTAACAGAAAATTTAATCAGTTCAAGTAGATGAATAAACACAAAACAATTTTTAAATCGGAGTACATTTTTGGGTGCATTGGCCTAGTGAAACTGTAACAATCTGTTATTGTTTTATGTTTATTGCTATAGTACAGTAACTCCTAGACTTTTATAAACATTCTTGTTGTGAATATTCATAGATATGAATGGATCTTACATTATGAATATTCATAGATGTGAATTATATTACAGAAATAGTCACATGTCTGCCTGACATTGTCACAGTTGTGCGGTTCCAGAATTTCCAGAAGCAAGAACAAAAGCAGTGGTGATCTGGAGGGTACTTCTTGGATTCCCAAAGCAATATACATTGTAAATTTGTGTCAAAGGCATATAAGACTCACTTTGTTGGATTTACAAATGAATCTGACTTATGAACATTCTCCTGGAATGGAACTTGTTCCTAAGTAAGAAACTTATTGTAGTCAGAACTTTTCAAGGATGACCAATTAGTGCTTTATTTTTTTATTTTGGTGAATCATAGCAGAGATCTCTTATAATAAGTTAACACAAGTAAGAGTCAGAAAGGGAAGGAGATAAAAACTCTTTTCCATTATGAAAGAAAAGACTGCTTAATTAAGCATTAGATCATTGTTTATCATAATTTTGAAATACCTGCTACCGCAGTCCAGAGCTCCGGGTTCCCTTGCCTTAGAGTCTCCATGGCAAAGCACTCCTCTTACAGTGGATCGCTGATATTAGAGTTACTGCAGTAACCTGCTTTTGATAGAGGACACAGCCCACAGTGAAATCACAGGAAATGTCTTCACAGTGTTTTTGCGCTACAAGAGAGCATTGGGAGGAAAGGGTGATCCCTTTATTTGCCTTATTTTTATTTCCTTGCCTGCTTCTGCTTGTGGTATCAAGGAGGCAACCCCTACCTTGCGGACCAGTCAACATTACTCTCACTATGTGTTGGCCTGTTGCTATGGGAAGTTGGATCCAGGGCCTGATCCTCATGGTACATAGATGAGTTTAGATTGAATGAATCTTGAGGGCCTGCAGGAGTGGCAGAAAGCCCTCATAAGTATATCCTTGAGCCTAATCTGCAAGAGCGAGGAGACAATCGTGCAAAGTACGTTCTATGTAAACAAGTAGCAGCTTCTCAGAGATTGAAAGAAGTGGTTGAACAATTTGCAAAATTACCTCCACTGCCCCTGAGCATGGGGGGTTATCTCAGAGTAGGGCAAGGCAGGCTTCAGCATGTTGGAATGGTAACATGGCCTAAGTGACTCTCCCTTGCTCAGACTTTACTCCTTTCTTTCAAACTCCAGGGAATTACTTGGCAGGTGTTGGCTCTATGAAAGTCAGAGTGGGAGCCTGGACACCAAAGACATGAGAGACTGAGGGGTCAGAATGTGGGGTAGGATCCTCACCTGCTCCTGGCCCAGTAATTTCCTGAAAACATATCTGAAGGGGAAGAGTTCTGCCATACTAGAAGAGAGGGAAAGAGCCTAAATCACTTTCTCAAGTCTTAGTGGAAGCTTCTGGAAGGTCTTGATAAAGGGGTCTCAGGTAGCCCTGCACACCAGGAGAGTTTACCTCTCACCTCACTGAGAAGGGCAAGTGGGATGCAGTAGGCAAGTTCTGCTTCTTTGCTGAGTACTTTGCTGGGCTGTTGGAACTCAGGTTTCCCTGGATGCCCTGTGAGCTCTCACCACGCAGGACCCCTGACCAGCATGTTACAACTGCCACCTCAGTTCTCACTAGTTCCAAGCATTCAGAGTTCTCTCTCCCAAAAGGAATCGAGGCCCTTGTCTGGCCAACATTTCCACTGTCTGTAGGGATCAGTGGAAGATGAACCAAGTTTCTGGAGAACCTGTGCTCTACTTCAACGGTGGCAGCCACTCTAGAAACTTTTACCTGGCTGGGAAGTGCCTGCAGGATTGCAGCAAGGAAGGAACAAGGCTTAGTTTACTTGGAAGAACAAAGAAAGCCCTTGCAAGCTGATGCGGCTCTATGGGAGGGTGCCGAGGAAGCAGCTACATCTTGGAGCTTATGTAGAGCTTTTCATGTGGGAAAGGGGCAGATGGGTGTGCAAAAATGAAGACATGCAGTTGTGGGTGTGTGTTAGGCTTCTTATTATAATCGGATTTTATAAGTCCTTTGTCCCTTTTGCTCCAATTACTGGAGGCTCATTTCACCTTGTCTACCTTAATGCCTTGTACTTTCTCTCTTCATCTGCTGTCGCACATGGATGTCATCTGCACAGCTCTGTAAATCAGTAAGAAGTTTTGGATTTTATGATAACAATAGGAATATACAATTGAAATGTTTAACTAAGGAAATGGTGTAGTCACATCTCAAATTTAGAAAAAAAATATGTTGCAGATGTGGACTAAGAAATCCATCAGAGTGGTCAGGCAGACAAGAAGAGGGGCCCAGGAAGGGCTGCAGAGGGACCTTCTGTGCCACCAGTTTAAAACTTCTGTAAACAAGAGTGCATCAATCTGAACAATTACTTTCAGCATAATGATATGCACTATAACAACCATTTTTAATTTCCTGTCCTCTTGCTTTGAAATTCTCTGTCATTTTTAATTTTTAAATTTTTTTCTTCTCTTTAAAATAAAAATATAGTAAAACTATTTAAAATCCATGATCATTAGAAACACCTTTTCAAATTCACTTTTACCCCAATTTCCTCTACCCACAATGGTATGAGAGGTTTTTAATTCTTCCATTCCTTACTCACATTTGTTACTCTCTTACTTGGGGAAGATCCTCCTGCACTGTCGCTTGAGCCCTGCAGTGAAGCCCATGCCAAGCTGTGCTTAATCTTAGTGAAACACCTGTGAGAAAAAAGGTTTAGGAGACAGAAGAGGTGAAGAGAGCCTTTAGGTTGAGAATCAGGCCTGACTTCTCTGGAAGATAAAAGAAGGGATAGGTAAGAACAGTGTCAGACATAAGATTAGTAAACAGGAACATTTTTTCTCTAATTTTCAGCAAACTTCAGGGGGGATGCTCTACTCTAATAAACGGAATTGGATGTAATGGGAACAGATAAACAGACGTAGAAACACAGGCCTAACAACCCTATTTCTGAAGTTCATTTGTCCTCTTCAAGTTTATTGCAATAGTAAGCTACCTACTTTTATTCATGTTCTATTTGGGTCATATCACCCAAGCACCTACAAGTCTTTTAGTGACTGATTTTTTTTTTTTTTTTTTTTTTGTACTGGGGATCAAACTTAGGACCTTGCACTTGCAGGGGAGGCACTTATGCTGCTGAGCTGTATCCCCAGGCCAAGTGACTGATTGTATGATGCCATTTCCCTCTTATGAGGAATTATTGTTGTCTCCCTCTGATATCATAGCCTAGAAATTGAAAATACTGTATGATAAGAAATACTGCCAGTTGCACAGTCAGTTTGATACACCCTAATTAGAAGCTTAGTGAATACAACTTGCAGGAGCATACAAGAACTAGCTTTAAGAATGAGGACTGGGCCTCAAATAAAGCCTGCAAGTTTGGTTCTAGAACCTGAGCTGATTGAGTAGTGCCTGTGCTATTAGACTTTGCCCAAAGTTCTTACTGTCCTAATCAGCAACCACTGTCAGTGCTTAAACCAAAGATTATACGATCTAAGTGGCAAAACTATTTATGGAATTCTAAATCTGCAGGATTTATCACATTCTAACCATACTCAAAATGAGCAGTATTTCACATTACTGAAAAATTTACTAAAGCAATGTTTGAAATATGTAAAACTCAAAAATATATATCAAGTGTTTCACCACTTTCTTTGTGTTTGGGAGAGGAAAGGACACTAATACAGTCTTTAAGTTGTGTGGAATGTTCTGGGGCACCCAAGAGGACTAGTCTATTAAAAATGAATTAATATGGAAGTTCTTTAAACCTTTGCCCTTGCAGTACCAAAACTGACAGGTATGAGTTTATCTACAGTGGTCAAAACATTATTACTCCCAAGTTTAGTTAACATACCATTATATACTTTTTCAGATAAATAGCAGCAAACCAATCAAGAGATGAGTTAATCTGTTCTAGCAGAGATACAATAAGTGGAAAAGCAGTAATAACACATTGTATACTTGGGTGCGGTCAGAACAGATTTTCACACTGACTATTATGCATATGGCTGTCATAAAGTCAGAGTGGTGAATTAAAAGGGGTAATATCACCCCTCAATCATTTAATTGAGAGTTGCATTTCATTTCATGATTTCACCTGTTGTAATATTCTTTTTTTTTTTTCTTTTTGTTTTTTGAGACAGCTTCTTGCTGTGCAGTTCAGACTGGCCTTGAGCTCACTTTGTAGCCCAGGCTGGCCTTGAACTCAAAAGGAGCCTCCTGCCTCAGCCTCTTGAGTGCTGGGATTACAGGTGTGCACCACCACATCTGGCCATAATATTGTTTCTGATTGTATATCTTAGGAAGGGATGAGGAAGTTTCAGGAGCATTCATTTCATATCTCCTGTTGTAATATTTCTCTTCCTTACCTTGCTGATCTGACAGGAATGTCTGGCCAGTGATTAAACACATTCATCTGATTATGGCCACAGGCCTTGGGCCAGTGAAAGTCCTCAGTGTAGGGACCATGAAAAAATTACTGAGAGATGGATTTGGGCTGCTCCATTTGTCACCTAAGTCCTCCACACCCTGATTCTCACGGAGGGGTTATGAGAGGGTTTCTCTTCTCTTGTCTTTGCCATTTTTTTCTCTATCAAACTGACACATAGATGCGGGTGCCTGCAGAAAAGTAAGCAAGGTGATGGTATGTACTTCATGTGATATTTTCATGATCTTCAATGTAAGTCACCCTCTTCAATAACTTTCTCTTTTTTGTACCGAGGATCAAACTCAGGACCTCGTGCTTACCAGGCAGGCACTTATGCCAATGATTTATATCCCCAGCCCTCTTATTTTGGTAGTTGAAAACTGAATGAGAGCTCATATTTTTCTATTAAGGCTGCTGAAAGTAAACTTTGGTTCATTAGCTCTTGAATGAGTTTTGTAATGCAGGTTAAATAGTACTCTCACTGCTTGCTCATTCATCTTATCCCTAGGACACCCATGGTTTGTTAACCATACATCTCTGTGAGCTAGTTTAGCTTTCTTACTGGTTGAAGTTACTATGTCCAAATCTTCTCATCATTTAAATATGTCACAAGGTCCTGCCTTCTGGAATCTTGTCCTTAGTGACTCTTAATAGCTTAGTTCTGTAATGATTTCTGTAATCAGTCTTTTTCTAGAAAGGACACACTGCTCTTAGTTTGGTTTCCTCTCGGTTGCTTTTTTTCTTTGTTTATTTTGTGTATGTATCAGTAGCTCTCCCATTACATTGCTTATCATTTCCCAGAAAGAAGTAATCTTTGGTTTCTCTGAGTTTTATGTGATACATCTCTTTTAGCATGAGACTAGACCAGGGGTGGCTGCAGCGGCTGCTTGTGTCATTCAAATCTCTGAAAGTTCGTGACCACAGGACTAGATTGAGATTTTGACCAACTCTCAGTATTTTACCACAGCAGATTTTCTATTTCTACCTCATTTACTTTACACTGTTAAATTGTTTGTATGACCATTTGTTTGCTTTTGTTTTGTATTATAAAACTAAAGAGGCCAAATAAGCAGCATATTAAGACCAGTTCAAAGATATTCAGTTGTCTTGCAAAGAATGTGATCCGTAAATTTCTTTCAGTTACATTTACTTTTGTCTAACCCCTGGATTCCAGTAACACAAGATTCATTTCCAGTTACTTTGTTTCTTCTTCTATTACCCATGAAGCATTTTTGTCCCTACTCATTCCTCTCTGAAATAGAGCAGTGACTGTGTAATCTGCCAGGGCTCCCCCTTGAGCCCAGTTGTGGACACAGAGCACTTACAGAATGTGATAGAAACAGACTAGGAGGACAAGCATCATTATTTAAGGCACCTGTTTCAGTTGGTGCTTATCAAAGTGTGATTAGGCTTTTATGCTAGTGTAAAAGTGTTCAGAGATCAGTGTTCTCAAGCATGCCCGGGCAACACCATTTTATCAGGAGCCAGAGTCCCACAAAGACCATCAAAGCTGTAATTTTAGTGGAGAAACATTTCCAGAGGCTTGGATAAGCCTTCTTTTCCGTTGCCCTCTCTGAGAGTTAGCTCCTGTATGTAGTTTCAGGGAAAGGACATGGGCATATCATGAATCATCTCCCAGAGGATTTTTGCCTTTCACAGAACTTGCGTGATAAATTTAGTTTAGACATTTTTAAAGGCTCTTCAACACTCATAGCAGAGAAAATTTAGACTTTTGACATTAACGTAAATGCTGTACATGTCCTGGGTTCTGTCTAATTCTCTATTTCTTTCTGTTCCACAATCTCTTTATTCACTCTGCTTGAGCCACAATAAGCCCTACATTTCTTAAATGAATTCAACACATTTGACACCATGATCATAGCATTTTCCATTCCATTTCCTCACACACTTGCTAGGATTTTCCTCAATGTTCTAGGGCAGTTTCTCCAAAGATTTTTCAGCCAGGGACCAGTTTCTTGGAAGAAAATTTTTCCATGACAAGGGTGGGGTACAGTGATGTTTTCAGGATGATTCATGCACATTATATTATATACTTTATATTATGCAATTTATTTCTACTATGATTAATTATAATATATAATAAAATAAGGATAAAAATCAACAAAATACAGAATTTCCAGGAATACTGATCTTGTTTTTTCTAACAACATGCTTCCACTTGAGGTAAAGGAAAACAGTGACACACAGAGTGTGTTGCTTATGTCCAGACTGTTCTGTTATCACACTTTGGATGCTGTCACTCTAAAGCCCTGTTTCAGAAAAATAGGGTGCAGAAATGGAAATGGAAGCAGATTTTTTATGCTTTTGTGACAATATTAGAATATTCTGGACTGGTTTTATTTCAGAATGTGTGGAGTTTTAAGGTTGTTTAAAATACTTTTAAGGCCATCGTGATTTGTAGTCTCAAACATTTGATCTCCTGTCATGGGCAGTATGAGTTCACCTGTCCTATTCATTAGTTGATTGTAGATTCATTCCTTCCCAGTGTGAGACCTTATGTGTTTTGGAAGTGATGCTCAAAAAGTTTCAAAACAAGGATGGATGATCGTGGACCAGTTGAGAGAGAACAAGCCCGAGTTCAGCCTCTTTCAAACTCTCTGCTAATATTTGAAGCATGTTCACCCCATGTTCCCATGATTCCTGTTTGGTGTCAATAGCAGCCACTTTATTTGGCAAGTTGAACACAGTTGTCATTCTCACACAGAGTGACATGTTAATTTTGTAGGACAGGCTGAATACATCATGCAAGTAAGCAAGTCTTGCAAACAATGCTATGTCATTGAAATGTGCTACTAGCCATGACTGTTTTTCTAAAGAAATCTCTGGAATAGCTCTTGTAACTCAAAAGCTCTGACAGTGACCTCCTTCCATAAGCCATCTCATTTCTGTGTTTAACAGAGGTGTGTGTTACCATCTATCTCTTCAAAGAACTACATGAACAGACATGTGCTAAGAGCATGTATTTCTTTTTCTTTTTTTTTGCGGTACTGGAGATCGAACTCAGGACCCTGCACTTGCTAGGCAGGCACTTATTCCACTGAGCTATAACCCCAGCCCTGAGAGATGGCTGGTTTTTTTTTTTCAGTATTTCTTTATAGATGACAGAATGCACAGACTCACATTCAGCATAACATTTTCTTGACCAAAATGTGAAACTGGAAAGGTGTCCTGTTGATACCATGTAAGTCAGGCCATCATCTCATGAAGTCATGGGAAGAAATTGTGAACAAAAAGTGACTTTTAATGCAAATATTTATTATAAACTCAGAAAGAAAGAAAGCTCCCACTGTTTGAGGAGACTTGAAAGTAGAGTGCTACTTGGACACTTTGTCCAGGCTTTTATGGAGAAGTAGAACATAGGAATCTCCCCATACTCAGCAGTCACCTTCCACAGGAGGCCTTATGGGGCCAAACAACTTTTTAGTGTAGAACTTTCTTTTTTAGGACATTTAGGCTTTCTAAATCAAATTAAAAAACAAAGTTCAAAAGATGATAACTATCATTAAATTCTTGGAAACCAATCTCCAGTCTCCACTTAGGGAGGGTTGTTAACTAATTCCATGCACTTCTTTTGAGCTAAGGAGAACTTTCCTTGGGTCAGGGTCCCTAACTGCCTCTCCTGAAGCATTTGCTATTTTCCCTATTTTTCTGTGTACATTTCTGAGCGCAGCTATCTACATGGCTTGAGTTAACTGTAACAGGTATGTGTGTTTTATTTTCATTTTTCATATTGTAATTTTTTACTTTTTCTTGATACGTGTTTGCAGAACATAATGACTATGTGCATGATGAGGACTTGTGTACATATATAAAACATTTGAACTCTTTTTTATCCCCTTCTCCCATCCCTTTCTGCTCTATCCACCCTCTGTTTCCTTTCCAATTTGAACAAGCTCTATCTCCATTTACTTTTTTTATTCTGTTTTTGTTGATCCCCTGTCCCTGTTATACTCCTATTTGTAAGATAAATGGATAAATCGTGTCTTATACAGTCAAGACAGGACTCCGTCTCTGCATATACTGACTGAAAATGACCAGTTCAGTTTTCCTGATGTGTAACCATTCAATGACTCAAACAGTGTTGTAGCTGTGGTATTGGTCGGCAACAAAAAATTCATATAGGACAGTCTCATCACACCCTCGTGAAAAAATACCCCACACAAGCAAGCATCATTGACTTCTTGTTACATCAGTGGACCTCAATCATATCACAGGGATCCATTAATCCTCTCTAACCATTGCACTTCAATATCTTCTGCTTCTTCATCAGTTCATCCAGTTATGGTGTTTGCCATAAAAGGAACTTGTGCCACATTTTCAACAGCACCCTTCCCTAAAAGTGTCCAGAAAGTATTTTTAGCAGAAACTGGCATCAGTTGTTCAGCAGCAAATGAAGAAATGCTTAGCTTTAGCAATGCAGTTAGTCACTAATTATGAGCCTTTGAATGAAAGCACACTTGATGAAGTGGTGGTCTTCAATAATTGCTTCTATTCTTCATGTGTATGTTTTGGTTTTCTTTTGAAAATCTCTAAAGTTTGGGTTTTAATGCGGAATGCTTGGTCTCCATATGGCAGAGCAGTTTGGAAGTTTTCATGGTTTCACTGTATAGCTGGTTACCACAAATTATACAAAGCAAGCTTGGAACATGTATGTTACCCATTGCAATGGACTCAGAACTTAAGTGGGTCTCTTGAAATTTTCTCTTAAAATTCATTTTCTTTTTGCTGGCAGTCCTTGTATAATGTCATCATTGGGTCTTTTCTCCTTTTCAAGGGGCTGTACAGTGACATTTGTTTTTAATTATTTTTTCTAGGGTTACATTGTGAGCTTAATAACACTGTGACTGAGACAAATGTCAACCTAGGGAAAGAAGCACACGTGGAAATTTTAAATACAATAAAGGGTGTTCCAAGCATGGACTAAGGTAAGAGTCGGATTCTCACTTAAAGCCTGCCACTAGGTGCAGCTGTACAGCTGAAAGACATCAACTCTCTCATTATTGCAAGCCTATCCACAAGATTCATATTGTCTCTTGCCATTCATTAGTAGGACTTTGATGTGAGACTGCAAGCAACTGGTCTGCTATGATCTCTGTGCATTCCAGCCTTTCTGTCAATTTTCATCTCTACTTGCAACCAAGTCCCAGGATTAACATTGTCACCTCAGCTCTGCATCAGACCACCAGCTGCCTTGCTTGTACAGTTCAAGGTAGTGTCTGAACTATGAGAATCCAGGAAGCATGGCTCAGGTGGTACTTTGAGCAATGGGTCCTGGTTATAAACAATGATGCAGCTTTGATCGCTCACCTGAGCAGTAGTGGTCCTTAGCCAAGAGGCTGTGAATACTTCATCCTCTGAGTTTCAAAAGTCACTTCTTTTTCTTCCTTTTTACCTCCTTCTCCTCCTGCTTCTTCAACAAAACCCTAATTGATCACTCTATTCATTATAGACCTGCCACCAATTTTTAATTTCCCATTGACAGTCCCATGAATGATCTTCATATGTATATGTATGTGTGTGGGTGTATATTCATATGTGATTTTCTGTGTAAAGGCATACACGTTACATCTACTTCCCTTAGCATGGAAACTTAATGAAAGCATAAGCACAGGCATCTTGTCTTGACTGATCATTAATATGTATGCCAGAGTTAGTAGAGAAAATCATTTAATACACATCAGATAAATAAAATAAAGGACACAAAGGGTATATTCAAATGCTATTCTTTAAAGCCTTACATTATTTATTTCTTTACCATCTGCATAGCATTACTTTGGCTAAAACATGAATCCAAATATTGTCACATTTTAAGAGTTTATGTTTTATATTTACAATTAGTGCTAGCAAGATTAAAATTTGAAATCAACATAGAACTGTATGAGGACACAACATTGATTCAAATTTTAACTGTATAATCAGAATTAGTCAATTGTAAGTTTATCTATACAAATTAATTTATTATTACTGAATTGTACACGGGGAAAAATCTATCTCAAGTACATAATGATGAGTCAGTATTTTTTAAAATTAGTGAATTTATAAGAAAATAGTCCTTGTTAATAACTATAGATATCTCTTTTGACAGGAAAGATGATAATGTCCAGTTAAAAGCAGTAATGGTAGAAGATTGAAAAAAAATTTACAAAAAACTTTCAATAAAAGTTATCCATATGAATTTTGCTTTAATTTAATAAACTTTGCATTCACCTTAATACTTAGATAAATACCAAGATATATGCTGATGTCTTTTGTAGACCTTGAAAAATCACGTCTGTTGATGCTCTCACATTCTTTTATAAAAATAAAGTAAAATTTCATAAGAAAATACTAGTTATTATATTGTATATCATTATTTTCAAAGCAATTACTCATAATAAAAGACATAAAACAAAAGACTCTTACAGAAAAAGAAACAAACAGATAATTGCACCAAACTTTCTTTTCAATAAACTATGCTAGTAGTATAAATGAAATAATTAGCATATATATTAGAATATGTTTTTGAAAATGGAATTTGTAATTTGAGGAAGTATTTGAATTTCATAGGTAAATGGATGCAACTTGAGAACAAAATGGCATAATGTTAAGTGACATAAATCTGGCACATAAGCTCAAATATTTGACAAATATATAGGAATATACAAATATAGATACATATATATATATATATACAAATGAAGAATAAATAGAAGAGAAATAAATAAATAGGAAGTATAGAGAACCCCTCATATTCTTATTTAAAAATTGTCTGGCAGCAGATGTTCATGAGTATTTCTGGAAAATAAAATAGTATGATTGCATAATGTATGCTTATATTAAGAGTTTATAACCAAATAAATCTCTAATAGATTGCTTATATGTCTAAAATGTCTACAAGATATGCCATCATTTCTAGATATTTGAAAACGTATTTCTTATAAATAAGGCCATCTGCATATGCAGTTAAAATGAAATTGTTATGATCTAGCAATTGTTCATATATTACCCCCATGCCATTCTGAGATATAACTCATATTTAACAACTCTTCTATTAATATCTATAAAGGAGAATGTTCCAGATGATAGGTAGCTTTTGTCTCTTTCTATTTATTCTTCTATTTAGAAATTTGTTTTGTTTGACTATTATGACCTTGACTCTTCTGAAGATTATTGGCCAGTGATTATTAGTAAGGTTTCTCTTCGGTTTGTAAAGTATTTCCTTATGACTGTTCTCAAATTATGCATATTTGGCAAGACTACTTCAAAAGTATTTTTTGTTATTGTATCCTATTAGGTGGCACACTCTACTACTCAGCACGTTAGTGTTGATGCTGCCTTGATTATTTGATAAAGGTAATGATGCCGCTCTTCTCTATTGTAAACTCATTCTTTCATTTTATGCTATTAGAATTTTCAAACTTTGTACTATATCATATTCCTCATCAAAATTCAATTTATTTATTTATGGAGTCAACATACCCTATTATTTGCAGTATATTATCATCTGTTATTAATGTTACTTATTTTCCTGGTGAATGTCTTTTTATTCTGCCAGTGAGAGTCACTTAAAATGGGCTTTAGATAGTTTTGCTATATCCTTCTTGTTCTTTGGTTACTGTTTTTCTTTCTTGAACAAAGAACAGTCTAGGGAATGTATCGTTTCCACCTGAATTAGGCATTCCACCAGAAAGCTCAGATTTAGTGGACAGACAAATGTTGAAACCAAGACTCGTACCTTAGATGCGCTTATGGTGATTAGGTTTTTCACTATCCCCGAGTGCTCTCATCCTATAAAATGAAGGAAAATACCTGCAAATATGCTGTGGACAGACAGACACAGCAATTTCTATGGTTTTTTTTTTTTTTTTTTTTTTAGTTAGTTACTTAGTTTATTTGGCACCAGCACTTACCGCAACGTAGATGTTCTTGGATTTTTAAGCACAGCGTGCAGCACCAGGACAGGAAAGCAGAAGACCCTTCCCAACCACACAGTGCGCGCCAACAAAATTCTTCCCACCAAGACTTCGATACCAGGTCTAGCGGCAGCAGACCTTTTCCAAGTTCATTCCTGTGCACCTTCACCTAGCTCCAGGGTGTTACAAAATTTCCGGGTTGTTCTGTATTGTACCTTCGCATTTCAAGTCTCCCTGTGGTATCTCTTTATATGTCTGGACTGGACTCTGATAGAATAAAGAAATGAACACAGCTTCGATTAGGTGTATTTATATGTGTCCAAGTATATTTCGAGTGTATGTCTAATTATGATTTGTTCAATACATTACTAGCCACATCTTCCCATAGCCATTAAACAGGTATAATCAATGATAAACATACATTGCTGTTGGATACTTTAAATATGTCTACTGATAAAAAAGACTAAACATATATTTACTTGATTTTCATTTAAATGATTATCATATTTATGAAAGAGAAATCCATAAACATACAATTCAGTGTGATCTTTATTCATATATTTGTCTCTCAGTCCAGCCCGATACATAGAGATTAATCCAGAGGTCACGCTCTCCGTATTCGTACCTCCTTGTAGCTCCCTTCATTCTTATGTGTTAGCCGAGGCGTCCACCCGCCTGTAAGTACTCAGTGCCTTGGCCCCTCTCTTAGCTTCTTATCACTGGGTACAGTACACATTACTTCAAGGCACGATTATTTTTGGTTCATGTTTCGGAATTTGCAGTCCCCGCCCGGCAGACAGCATGGTGGAGGAGTCCGGGCGGAGAAGGGCTGCCCAGCCCGCGGCGGCCAGGAAGCAGAGTGAGCGAGAGGCAGGCAGAGGCGCAGGCCGGTGCACGTCACACCCTCGGGGATGCATGCGCTCCCCGGGCTCTGTCCTAACAGCACTGCGGTTATGCCCCCCCGAATCCGTTCAGTGCTTTGAGCACATGGGGTTTGGAGTGTACACCCAGATATAAACCGCAACGTTATCCTGTCAGCTGTGCTCCTCTTCCTGCACAGGTCACCCTGGTGCGGCCTCTCGGGCCCTGCTGCTGTTCCCTTCTGAGGTGTTCTCACTCTGCTCAGGTACCAGCCGTGCCCATACGTCCTCCTCAGCCACTGTGCTCCAACACATTGCACTCAAAATTGCTTACAGTAGATGAGCTCCTCACCCTTCTCATGCTCGAATGACCTACCTCAAGGCGCCTTCCAGGGGAACTTCCGGGCCTTCCCTGGACTTGGCATAAACCGTGCTACGTCTCTCCTCCCGAGAGACGCCTTTCTCACATCAGGCAGATTCTGTGTGTAAGCTCTGCGCTTTTTCAGATGTTCTCCACATTGCCTTTGACACTTTATGCTGGATTGTTCATCATGAATTCTCGGTTCCCCTACTCAGGTCAGGATTTGACACTACCTTTGTGATACAATCATTTCTTTTTTCTCTTTTTCCAATTTGTTTCTTCTGTATTTCAAGGCACATATACCAGAATACAGGTATAAAAATGACATTATTTTCTGAGGAAACAAAACTTTCATGTGGTGGTTTTCTTCATTCATTTGACGCTTTTGTGTCCCAAGCTCTGTGTCACTTGATATTAATTATCTATTCTTTTAAAATATTAGCTTCACTATCTTTTAAAATTATTTTCTAATTTGAATTCTGAGTTTTTATATTTTAAAAAAATTCCCAGAGTAGAATATGTCAAGATTACCTGAATATTTTACCTTGGTCTACTTTGAAAACAGGCTCTCAGAGGTTATTTAGTCTTTTCATAGTTATTATTAGCATTAGCACACATGAAGCTGCTTATGTTTTGTTTTGATTTGATTGATATTCAGTGAAGAACTTTTCTACCTTCCTCGCAGCAGATAGGGGGATGTACACTGTGCTGAGTAGAAATTGGCTATGGGGCTTACCTCATCCCATAGCATTGCAGAGAACTGAGAGCTGTTTGACCCGGTAGGATCTTTAAGAAGCTTGGCAAGGTTTACTTTCCATCTGCCCTCCACCACAAAAGCACCATGTGCTGTAGGAAGCTAGTTCTTCAGGGTAGCTGGGTACCAGAGAAAGCCAGGAATCATCGGAACCCCACGCAGTATCTGCACACGTTTCACCAGCCCATATAAAGGCCTTTGTAGTCACATTAACGTTGTCACTGTGAACCGTGAATTTTGTTTTCAATTTAAACACTGATGTGGATGCTGCTAAACCTGGCTAGCATAATTTGGCAGAGGAAGCATACAACAGTAACAAAAACATGCGCAGACTGAACCTCGAAAGATAAACTCTTTAGAATATGCAGCCTTAGGGTATGAAAATGTGTTCTATTAAGGCACTTCTTGTATTGCATGTAGACACAGAAAACATAAATTTAAAAACATATGTTTCAAAAAGAAACTATGCACATACTGCATTTAAGGACTTATAGGCCCAATGTGTGAGCATCAAAGTTGAGAGATGTTTCTTAAAAATAATTATGGGTGTGGTGTGATGAAAATCAATAAACCAACAAATAATTCCGGAAAAATTAATGATAATTTGATGTAAATAGGCGACATACCTAGGTACCCTGGGGCTAGAAATGAGAACTCAGGTAGACAATACTCACCTATGCAAACCTCTTTAAAGTTTGCAGGTAGCCACCCTGAAAAGTTTTGAGAGATACATGACTGTATAAATCATAGAGAATTTTTATTTGTATTTATTGGAGCAAATTTTATATATAATTTTCATTCATTATTTGCTTGAGCAGTTTTTCTGTTTAATTTTGTATTCATGTAATCATGTTAAATATAAATACATAATGTTATAAATATAAATAAAATATTGCATGTCACATATCTGCTTACTAATCAGAAAATTACACCCTTAGAGTTATGGAATCCTTATGTAATTAGGAAATTATGAAATATTAAATAGTTGCACTCAAAATTAATGCTCCCATTTCTGATAGGCTTATTATTGTTTACCTGGTAAGTTACCTATTATTTTTTTAATGTTTAACTTCTCTCTGATATTCTGTGAATGTTTCTATGATGAAAATATGTACAGAATTTGAAGGAAAATATCTTGAATCCATGTTATCTACTATAATGAGTTACTGAACATATCTCAATTATTTAGTAGCAATTTTAACCAAGAAATTCATGCTGAAACAAAAATTATCTGTGACCATTGTTGTGTGGAAATATTACCAATTTTTCTCTTACACTATCACATTCAATTTTTGGTGAAAAATATCTGCATATCAGTAAAGTTATTCATTTATTCATCATTTACATTTAAAGAGAAAGTAGATGATTCCCATTTTCTTAGTCTCGCCACTGAAAGTTTTTTCACCTAAAAGCAGAACTTAACATTCATGTATTTGTTTTATGGTGAGACTTCCAAGAATCACCTTTGGGGCAATTAGTGTTCTCTGCTGTATTAAAATAAACAAAACAAAGAAATTTATGAACGTGCTTTACTTATAGTTTATAGAGTTTTGGAACCCACAAATAATAGTTGAATTTCACTTATTTTTAAAAAGTTTGCTTTTCAGAGGAAATAAAGACACTATCATTACACATAAGAAAATCAGTTAATTAAAATACTTTGTTTTTTCAACATGGAATTTTAATCTATACTTGAAGACTTAAATACTAAGGATCTTTAAATGTTTTTATTTTTTAATCAGGAATCTCTTGAGCAACTAAGTCTATGGTCTCAGTGCAGGCATCTTCATTGTTATATTTCTACAATGTATGATATATGAGATTGGACCTAGTTAGGCTGTAACTTTACCCAGCCAAAGGACAGGAACTGCAAATTCTCTTCTGTTCTGTGTAAAGCAAACAAAGGAAAGAAAAACTGACAGAATTTCAAAAGCGTCAATCACACAGCAATTGAAGAGCCAAAAAGCACAAGGCAGTGCTTGCTTCTGACAGCGCTTACGGCGCTTGATAGAAACCACTTTGAGGCTGTGTGACGTGCAGAAGGTGATGTCTGACAGCTGATAGAGAAAAGCTGCTATGGAAGACAGCAGAGGACAGGAGCATGTTACAGATGAAGGACTGCACAGATCATGAGGAAGGTGATGGACATCTAATTTTCCCTGCAACCATCTTGTAACACTTTCCGTTATGTGTACAGCTCTTCCTTATGTTCTGAAAGCAAGGAAGTCTGAAAGAAAAATAATAATAATAACATTAACTCTATAGGACTTTATTTGTTGTTTATTTTTTGCTATCTCTCTCCATTGCACTGTTATTTCCACAGGTCAAAAGACTTTTTATGTGACCCAGTTAGCACAGTGAATTTAAATAGTGGAATGGGAACTTATACACAGCAGACACTCAATTAACTTTTCATTGGGTGGGTGGGTTAAACTAATGATGCAATTATGCTCTACTCTCAATTTTTCAAACAGGCTAAGCAGCACTTGATTTGAATTGGAAAGACAATGTAAAATAATACATGAAAATTTAGTTTCTGACATAGGTGTGGAAATAATTCGGTGTTAGGGTGTTACATCATCTTTCTAGATTCCCCCACCACAGACTCATGTACCCATAGGTGGGGCTATTCAGAGGCGTCTGGATCTGGAGAATGTGATGCTAGGATCAAGGTTGTGTGATTACTACTACATCAGTCCTTCCATTGGCTTGACATACTTCTCGCTAGGGTTAAGGTCCCCCACCCTGGGTGTGAGTGCTACCTGCCCTAACAGTGGGTAGGTTGGATAAGATATGAAGAACAGAAAGGCATTGCTGGCTGCTTGCTGCTCTCTCCTTGCTGCTTGCTGCCTTCTGCCTGCCTTGCACGTTGCCATGAACTGTTTCTCCTTCGCAGAGCCTCTCTACCAAACTGCCCTGCCAGAGAGCCAGAGGACTATGAACTGAATCCTCCACAAACTATGAGTCAAGGAAAACTTTCCTCCTTTAACTTTGAGTATCAAGTATTTTGTCTCAGCAAGGAGAAAAGTATCTGAGACACACAATAAAGTTTGTATCATTATCACAGTAGATGACTTCTAGCCAATTTGTCAATGATAATATTTTAGAAAATAGTTTTATTTAAAAACTTATTTTTCGATCATACAACTGTAATGTAAAGGCTTGGAGACCAGCATTTCTACCAATATTCTGTAGGGCACATAAAAGGCTGAAAATTCCCAGATCTACCAAAATCAAACTGGCTTTGTATATCAGATGAAGTGGTTGTCTATTTGAAAAAGTGAGATTCCTCCTAGCAATCATTAAGATAAAATATTGTCACTTTGTTTGAAGTTATTTCTGGAGCATAATTATATGACATAAACAATAACATTTAATTTTTTCTTTGTAGATTTTCTGTACTTCATGTTCTCTTTCTACTACCTTTACATTTGAATATTTCAAAATTGGATTAAATTGTGAACTTTAAAAAGAGTTGTCCTGTTGAGGCCAGCATTTGCTTTAGTGTGTCTAAAGCTGGAAATCAGCAAACAAATATGTAGTGCACATTGATACAACACAGGATATTTGTCAATACAAACAGTGGGAAGGAGGAAGGCAGGGAGGGAAGAAAGGAAGGAAGCAGAAAGAAAGAGAGAAAGAAAGAGATAAAATTCTGTTTTTTGCATCCAGATGATGATGGTGGATTTTGATTTACTTAATATTAAGGTCTCAAAGTATAATTCATTTTCCTCTAAACTGTTCAAGTTTATTCTTTATGGCAGAGTAGTACTCCACTGGGCAGAAACACTACCTTTCTTTTCAATCCATCTGTTGTATTGCCCAAACAAGGACAACAGCAAAGCCAGGCTTCTACCTAAAGATACAAATGTGCTAAACAAAAGCAAGTCTATGCTTTTTCTCCACAAAGCACTGCAAAGTATTTGGGTAATGTTCATGCATCTCTTTTCATCTTGTAATTAAAATGCTATGATGCACATTTGACAATTCTCATGTATAAACGCAGCATGTTTTATATGCTATGTGAAAGCAGTGAGAGGGAATAATATAAATGCTATACACACACGTACATGAACATTCATGACTAGTAAAGGAAGAAATCATTTTCACTACTGCGTGCTCATTTCTGCAACTACTCAAGAAACTGCAGTTGATCTTTAATCTCCCTTCTATGACATTTATTCTGTACCTTTGCCATCAGCCTACCTGGGATTATCATGACTTTTCACCCCTGGTGGCGTAAGCCAGCTTTCGTACTTGAACAAGTTGGTCATAGTTGTCCTACCTGAAAACCTATTGTAGGTTTTCCTCATTTCAATCACACCCATAACACCAATAAAAGCTTAAGGGATCTCTTCTAGTCTAGGCATACACTTCGTAGGCTGCAGTGTTTAGTAGTCCAGTTTTTCCCTTGGAGATTAGAAAAATCATTCTACCCAACAGAGTACACCTAGTCAACCAGTGTGCAGCAGTCGCCCAAATTTGAACATTTATTTTCCTCAGTGCAGTGACCCTGGTATAAGTCCATAGATACCTTTGTGGAAGGAGGGGAGAAAAATAAACAGCGGATATTTGGCAGAATAGTGGAGCTCCTCACCATGACTCAGATTTTCCTTTATTCAAGAGCATCTCAATCTGTGAACTAGAACAATTCCAGAAATCAAATGAACGAGTGCTGCTTCCCTGCCCTTAGAACTCAATGAAGCTTCTCTCCATGTGAACTAAAACTTGATTACTTACACAAAGTGTTCTACCCTCTTATTTCTAGGGAAAAAGGATCAGTGAGCCAAATCCATATGTTTTTGGAAAGCATAATAATCTGGTTGTATTCCTAGCAGTCCATTTCTATAAAGTGCTCATCTTGTGTTTGACAATTAACTGATGCCTCTTGGCCACTGTCCCCCGGAGATGCAGTTATTTCTGTTGCATTTTGATTTGCAAAATTAGGGACAGCAGCTGCCACTGTAATTTCAGAGCTAAGAGAACAGTGAGAAGAAACACCCTGTTAAGTGCTCTACTTGGTAAAAGATAACATGAAAACTAAAAGCTACCCTGTTGTGAACTGATATATTTAAAGGTAAAATTAGATTGGTATGCTGTTCCATATGAGAGTTTATACTTCTTATAATAACATCTAATATTAAAACAGTGTGTTCTTTGAAGTGTTGCAATATAGGTTTATGTCCATTTGTTCAGAAACTTGTGATCCAGACTGGCCCCTTCTTATGCACTAGATTACTGTCCCACCAGAAAATGCACAAGGCCAGGCTGTCTGAAGCCATAACTTCCCTTGAGATGGATGAATAAACCAAGAGCATGGAGACTTTGTAACAGGAACCTATGTACTCGACCTGAGGATGCATGAGGGATAATTAAAAGTAGAACACAGCTTAGCCACTCTGCTTTCATTTTATATCTCCCTTATTGCCTTAAAACTCTCCCCAGTTAAGGAATGCCATGGATGTAAGGTTTATTAGCCCTGAATTCACCTGATGTCTCACCTCCCTGCAGGAAGGAGGACACCAAGATAAAAATAATTTTGGGAGTCTGCAGTGATACTCGGTTGCCAGGAATCACAGCGTCCAATCTGGATAATCCTTGAGCAATGCTTAAGATTCTCCAAACCTACAATTATCTTAGCTTCTAGGAAAATCAGAATTTACAGACCGAACCATGGTGAGACTGCAACCTCCAATGAGGAGCACTTAGCCCCTTTAGGAATCAGGCAGCTATTCTCACTGCGCTAAACACAGACGCTCACCTGAAAAGCATCAGATCATCCCTCAAGCTGTAGAATGCCTGTGATGTTATGAGACTAGTGCTAAAATAATGATGACCAAGACCCCAGTCCACTCAGCACGCATCCCCTAAGTACTCTTCCTTGCGAGCAGGCCAGGCTGAACTTCATCAGAGGGAGCACGCTCCTGCTGCTCAAGCTGGGCTGCCTGTCCTGTTTTCTCTTGATTTCTAACTGTGCCTAAGACCACGTGCCTGTGCTTCACTCTGATACATTCTGAATTATTTTTTGTGATTGGAGCCCGATGAAGTTATAGTCACTAACGCTTCTTTGAAACTAGCTCAGCCCTACCCAGTGACAACTTCATAAATAATGTGTACTGATAATAAAAAATAGCAGTGGAATCTAATAAACTAAACATGGAAGATAGTGAAGAAATCATTTTTACATGTTTTAGTGACATTTTCTTATTTTATATAAATGTGTCTGATTTTAGAATGCTTTGCATGATTAATATAGTATATTTTCAGTAACCTGCATAATTTGTACATAAATGTTTTGTGTATGCATGTATACATTTATATCATGTATAAGTATTATATATATTAATCTGTCATAAATAGCTCTAATACAAATATATCTACTTCTATAAAATTATATATAACTATGTGAAATTTCTAGATTCTATAAAGAAACACTTTGTAACCAAGTTTCTTAACCTGAAAGTTGAGCATGCGTTTTACATATGTAAATTCACATGTAGTACTTGCTTGGATGTATTTTCCCTTAGAAGAGGACTGTAAATGTCATCTGCCCTCTCCATGACTATTAACAAGTAAACTCTAGGGCTGGGGATATAGCTCAGTGGAATAAGTTCCTGCCTGCCAAACACAAGGTCCTGAGTTCAATCCCTGGTACTGCAAAAAAAAAAAAAAAAAAACTTTATATATCTTTGTATGTAAGATTAAAATAATGTTTATCCATATTTCATAATGCAAATTGGATTAATGAAAACATTTGGGATTACCTTTTTAAACTGTTTCCCAAGATACTTTTATCATAAATAATTGTCTGCTCAAAGTGCCATGGGCTTGTGTAGGGTGTCACGTTTATTGTAAGGATTTATTTTTAAGTTTTAAAGCCATGTGAAGAAACACCTCAGGAGTGTGAGGGATTCACGCTGGTGTACATAAAAATGTCTAAATTATGTAAAATAGGAAGCTGCTTCCCCTGAGCCTGCATTTTTACAGCTTATAATTATTTCATATGGTTAGTCAGAATGGGTTACTAAAATCACTCTGTTTGAAAAAACTGTAAAAATTATAGACTGTTTAAAAATTAGCATATAGGTAAGGCATAAAAATAAAAACCAAGAAAGAAAAGCTCTTCTATTTAACGAAGTTATTTGAAACTCTTAATTCTCATAGGTGTTGGCAGTGGGGTCACTTACCGGTATCTGCACAGAGGGTACAAGCTTTTTAGTACTTATAGATCTAATAGAACTGATGCCAGAGTGGTATTTCATGAAGTGCTCTGTCACGGAGCAGTATGACATATTTCAGTTTCAGCAGCATCACTGGTAATGCTAATCGGCAGCACTCCCGAGCTGTGGTCTGGGTATCCCGTCATCCATTTTCATTGGCTGTCTGTCGGCCTGTACCCCTCGTTCCTCACTCTTTCTTCTTCCTTCGTTCTACACCTTTGCCTATCTCATCCCAAACAGTAGGAGATTTAGTTTAATTATTAATTCCATAAAAATTCACCAGTCATATCCCCGACAACAATAATTGCGGCTGAGATGGAAACATAAGATTTGAGAAATTTATATACTGAAAAAAGGTACTGATAATATCATTATTATTTTTCTAAAATGTAAGTCTTTTATCTAAGGTCATGAAACTGTATTTTAATGTCTCGATAAAAATGTTTACTTTTAAATACAGTAAATTACATGGACTTCACATATAACCTTGATAAATGTATTTGATACTACTAAAAAAAATATTGCACTACATTTGTTTTCCTGAAGTATATGATAATCACTACATGACATATTTTTAGGTGATTATGTATTCCTATTATCTCCTGAGCATGATAAAATATGAACAATCCATCATTGCCTATGTAATGGAAAACAATGATTTCATCTTTTTGTTGGTAATTTCTCTCTCAGGTATAAATATATAAAGGAAAATTTTCTTTTCAGGTACTATGTTTCTAGGAATTTTGAATTTATATATGTTAATTTTTGTGCTCTTTAAGTTTTACACATACTTTACAAACAATTATTTTTCTCCTTTTGTTCGATATTTGGGGTTTGGATACTTAGAATTTTCTTTATGACATTTTAATACTGTTAGTATATGTTTCTTATGTATTTGATGTTTTAAAAAGTGGATCTTACAATTATTCAACTCAGGAATCTAAAAGTATCTATTATATGATGGATGTTTATTGTGTAGCTAAAATGCTCTGTAATTTAATAAGATACATAGACAAGTTAATATCCAGTTCCTGTGAATATATTTAACATGTGACTGAAGATAAACATTTTAGTAAAATAGTAAAAATGGAAAGGAGGGAACAAAGGAAGTCTGAGCAATGGCTTTTAAAAATGTAAGACAGACAAATATAAAAATGAGTCTGTATGTTTTTTCACTTATTCATTGCTTAAGTAGAAAACCTTATTTGACTCATAATTTCCAAGTATCTTATATATTTTACATATATGAGTTCTACTAAAAGCTTTGTGACACCATGGATTGCAAATTCAAGTGAATAAAATAGAATATATATGTATATTGTTTTTGTTTTTGGCTATAGATCAGTGATAACAATTTACTAGAGACAGTAACTAAAAATGAACTGCAGTTAATATATAAACAAATTTTATAAAATGTTATGGATCTTTCAACACTTTCAGTTGTGACTTTGAATTAATTGCACATGTAACCCTCATAAATCATTCACCAATATTAGTGTAGTCCCTAGGAGGTTTCTCAGAGATCTCTGTGATATTGTGGTAATAATATCACCATATTATTGTTTGAAACTTTTTGTTGTATGTTTATATTACTATTACAAATATTTTTGAAATTTAAATTTTAATCACATAATTTAAAAAGTTTTTTCTTCTAAATATAAAGAATATTTGGTTGTATTGGTTTCAACAAATAGCATACTTGAAAAATACTTCAATAGAATTTCCCAAAGATATATGAAACATTGCTCAACACCACTCATTATCAGAGAAATGCAACTCAAAGCTGCAGTGAGGTATCATCTCAGTCTAATCAGAATGGTTGTGATCAAAGAGATAAAGAGCAACAAGTGTTGGAGAGGAGACAGGGGAAAGGGAAACGTGGAGCTGGGGATATGAGTTAGTACAGCCATTAAGGATAAGAGCATAGAGGTTCTTCAAAACTTTGAAAAGAGGAGTTGAGCATAGTGGTGCAGATCTGTAACGCTAACACTATGAGAGGAGCTCAAGCTTTAGTCCAGCTGGGCAATTTAGAGTTTTAGGAAGACCCTACTTTAAAACAAAAATAACCAAGTACAAAGTCCAAGGCTATATCTCAGTGAAAGATATATATATCTCCACAATTTCATCTAGATATATATAAAATTTCATTTAGATATATACCTAGGTGTGGATCTTCTGTACTCACTAATATGTCCCATAGTAATGGATACATCAAATGCACGCCCAGGAAATGGAATCAGTGTACTGAAGGAATACCTGCATGCTTATATTCATTGCAGCACTATTTTCCGCATCCAAGAAAGAAAACAACCACATGAATAAGAATGTGTGGTATCTACACACAATGGAATATATTTAGCCATAAGAAATCCACTCACTTGGAACAACTTTGATAAAACTGGATATCATGTTATACAAAACAAATCAGGCACAAAAATCAAATAGTGCATGGTCTATCTCACATGCGAATCCAAAATCCTTGATTTCATAGACAATATAAGTACAGAGGTAGGGCCAGGGATACAGGTCAGCAGCACAGGGCCTGCCTGGCAAGCACAAGGTCCTGAGTTCAGTATCCCGTATCAAAATAAATAAATAAATAGATAAATAGATAAATAAAGGGACAGTGTTGGCTTTAGAAGATACAGACTTTAGGAGTGTGGGGGGGGTACATGTGTCTGTGTGTGTGTGTGTTTAGGGGGGTGATGAAGGGGTACTGAGTCACAGAGTAAGGAGTTCTGCTGTACCATTGTACAGTAGGGGTGATAGATAAAAATGAGGTGCCATATATGTCAAAGAGATACAGCAGAAGATTTGGGCTGCACTGTAATGAAATGATGCATAAAGTAAGGAATACACGTAATCTGCTTTAAATATCACACAATGTATACATGCATTAAAACATAACAATGTCTATTACGCTGTTCAATTTTTATGCTTTTTATGTATTAGTTAAAACAAATACAAACTAATAAAAAAATAAATAATACAAACTACACGTATCGCTAGGAGACTTAGCTTTTGGAACATTTGCTTTAAAGAACATTTTACACACCTACACGGACAGAAACACTTTACTATGGGCCTTAGGGTATACACTGTCGATATTTTACATCAGTGTATTTAGCATTCTGCCATTGTACTTAAATTCTTCCTTTCTTAGGCAAAATATTTTTGACATAAATTTTCTCCTAGCACCTGTATGCGGTGCACCATGTTTCTACTCCTTCTGCAGAGCGCAGCCTCGCGCACAGTGATCTTTACGCCTCCTCAGCTCTTTTCCCTGCCCTGTCTCCTGCTCCATCCCTTAATCCCTTTCCTTTGGTGGGATCTTTGCAAACTACAACAATGTGATGATGACTCTCCAAAACAAGGGTAAAGTTCACATTGTTGTGAAAATTAAAATCAAAACTAACAAAACAAATAAAAAAGTAAATGAATCCTGTAAAAATTTTTGAATTAAAATTTTGTACCTACAATATCATTTTGTATTGTCAAAATATTGATTTGAAAGAACAAACTCTCTAAGTAAAGATTTTAGAACAAAGTTAAATTTCGTAGTGTTCATACATTTTGAAAGTGTGGGCCAACATTTGGTAGAATATATATTGAAGAATTTAAGTTACTGAATTAATAATTGAATTTTTGCATAAATATAATAAATCTACTTAATGTATGCTTTACATTTTTGTATTGTCTTAAAGCTTCTGAAGATATTAACAAACTTTTTATAATAATATTAATACAATTTATTCAATCCTTTGTTGATTCTATATATTTTTATTCAACCCATAGACTTTATATTTTAATGAGATATTTAAAACTGTGTCTTCGATACTTACTGAATGTCATCATTAAGCAGATTATCTTCTCTGTGCTTGAGGGTTCTTACCTGAGTAGATTACTTAGTTTACATTAGAGTATAGATTGAGAGGTTTACCTCAGAAAGTTTTTCATAGCAATCAACCATAACAGCATAGGAAAATCTCTGTTATTAGTAAGCACTGAAAATCTATAAACTAGATTTAAAATGAGTCTGAGAATTTGGTTTCTCATCTACAAATCAAATGTCCATTGCTTTTAAAATAGAGCAAAAATAAAAGAAAAAAAACTATAAATCTGACTGGCACTATTGTAAGATAAAATGTGAAATGATATATGAATAATTTTGCTTCTTTATTTTAATAATAACGGTTTAAATTGTTATTTATAACAATTTTCTATGTATCTGACTTTTCAAATACATATATACGAGTGTACTACATAATGCTTCACAGTTAACATAGTACAGGAAGATATGTTTACACACTATTACAATGATACAAAGCGATGTCTAGAGTTTCAATGATTTTTGAATTTTTTAACACGTGTTATGAACTTCCTAGGTCCTACATGGCATAAGTATTAGGTGACGGAGACACTAGCTCATCCGACACAGCATTTCTTCATTTTGAAGCAATCGCGCAGCATCAGAAAGTGCAGAATACGTTCTAAGGAAAATAAAAGTGGAGGGGGAGAAGGAGTTCCACCGATAAGTAAAGTTCCACTCGTTTTTTGATATCTCTTCTGAACACTCCTGAAATACTTTCATTTCCTCAGCAGAAAACCATTTCTCACTTGTTCCACGAAGATGTGTATTAGTTTAAAACTTACTAGCGTGTTTCCTACCACTCTTCCATTTCCATATGTGTCTGAGCCCACAGGACTCTGCCTGAATGCCTATACAAAATACCATGAGGTGAGTAGCATATGTGTAAAGAAAATATATTTCTTGAACACAGGAGCTCATGTTTGGTGAACACCCACTTTCTGGCTTATGACCAAGCCAGCCCTCATGTTCTTTCCTGGGGGAGGTTCAAAGAGTCTCTCTTATACCTCTTTAACCTGGCACTAATGCTTCACTAGGCTTCTGCCTTCAGGACCTGACTACCTTCCAGAGGCTTCACCTCTCTCTGTGATCACCTGGAAGTCCAGATTTCAATATATGGATTTTGTTTGGATATAAACCTTCACACTATAATGGTAAGCTTTGAAAACTTTTGCAGCAATTACTATGTCTTATTTCCTTTTATTGCCTCTTTTCTATCATGTTCAGAACAATTTGCAGTATTCAAAAATAAAACCGCTCAGTGGTAAAGCCAAAGCATACAGAAGCATCTGAAACAGGTGATCCAAGAAAACATAGTGTTTTAAAGTGCATGTACTAGGTGTGAAACAAGAGTTCTTGAAATGAAACTAGAATCTGTTAGCTAGTACCAATGCATGAACCTTAGGAAGAAAATTTTCAAAAACTACAACTCTCCTGAGAATTCAAAACAAACTAAAGAGTTAGATGCTCAAATGAAATAAGACCTCTTAGTGAACACTCATGAGTATAGACATAGTTAGGATGCACACAGAGAGGAAGTCCTCCAATAAAACTGACAGCTAAGAGGAGGAGCTGCTCTTTTTAGAGCAAGCTCAGGTGTTTCTCTTTACTGTAGGTAACCCAGGACAAGAATTTGCAAGCTAGTTTCAGAGCCACCTTGCCACTTACCACCATTAAATGTTCTCTCAGTATTTATTTTGAAAATAAATTTATTTTGAAATAAATTTATTTTGAAAATAATTTGAGGGACTTAGTGAATAATATTTAACTTGTAAAAAAAGAATATATGGAGAAAAGGATCAATTGCAAAAGCAGCTATGAATATATGTAGAGTTTTTGAATCAGTATTTCTATAATCAGCTCCATTTACATTAGCACTGGAAATTATAAGGAAAACAGTCTGAGTGAAGTGTGTATGGGGGGTGGTAAGAATGACACATAAAAAGCAAAATTGGTTCCTATTACTTTCAGTTATTTTGTCATATAATTATGCAGTTTTCCAATGTGCAAACAAATATCTAGACAAATGCAATTCACCAAAACTAACCCAAGAAGACATAAATGTGCCTAAAAACCCAATAACAAACAATGAAATTAACACATTAGTGAAAACCTATCAACAAAAAAAAAGGCAAGAACTTGATCTGTTCACTGTTGAATTCTGCAAGATCTTTACAGTTGTTACATCAGTAAAACTCCTGAAGCTCTTCAAATAAATCAAATAGGATGGAGGCTCCCACATTTTTTTTTTCGGTACTGGGGATCAAACTCAGGACCCTGCACTTGCTAGGCAAGCGCTTATTCCACTGAGCTATATCCCCAGCCCTAGGCTCCCACATTTATTTATGGAAGCCAGTTCACCCTGTTCTCCAAACCAGAAGGCTGAACTAAAACAGGAAAAAATAGGCCAATCACCTTAGTAAACATAGTTGCAAAAATCTCCAACAAAATATTACCAGATAGAATACAGCATATGAACAGAAAGATCAAGTAACAAGTAACATCACGATCAAGTAAGTTTTATGCCAGAGATATATTAAAGATTCAACAAATGTAAGTCAATAAATGTAATACATTTCATTAACAGCAAGGTGAAAATCCATATCACTACATAAATAATTCAGAAAAGGTTTTGACAAAATTAAACACCATTGAAGATAAAAAACAAGAAGGAAACAGGTATAAATATGATAAATGCTGAATATGATAAAATCTATTCATGATAAAACAAGATCTAGAATTATATTAAATGGGGAAAAACTAAAATCACTGCTGTTAAATTCAGGAACAAGATAAGGATGTCCACTATCACCACTTTTGTTCAGCATAGTACTTGAAAAATTAGCTAGAGTAACTAGGCAAAAAAAAAAAGGGGGGGGATCACTATAAGAAAGAAAGAATGCCAATTATCATTATTTGATGATGACAAGATACTACTGAGAAGATCCAGTGAACTCCACCAGAAAGCTCTTAGAATTCATAACCATCATCAACAATACAGTAGGATAAACAAATCAACACACAAAATTAATTTGGATTTCTGTACTCCAGTAATGAATTTGGTAAGAAGGAAATTATATAAAAAGTCATTCAGAATAGCTTCAAGAAAAAAGAAATACCTAGGAATTATCCTAACCAAGGAAGTGAAAGACTTTTACAAAGAAAAGTACAGTGCTCTGAAAAAGGAGATTGAATACCACAGAAGAAAATTGGAAATATGTCCCTTGCTCCTTGACAGGCAGAATCAATATTACTTTAAATGGCCATTGTTCCAAAACACTTATAAATATTCAATGCAGTCCCAATTAAAACGCCAATAGCACACTTTTCTGAATTAGAGAAAACAATGTGTATAGATCCCAGAGAGACTCAGAACAGCAAAAGCATTTTTGGGCAACCAGACCAAAGTAGGAGGCATAACAATACCCAACTTCAATTTATGCTGCAAAGAAAAGGTGATAAAAACAGCATGGTATGGGAAAAAAACAGATATAAGAATTGATGGAACAGAAGAGAGGCCAAAGAATCTTCCCAATACACATTGAGCTACTTGAACTTTACAAAGGGGCTAAATAGATACGTTAGAGAAAAGAGCCTATTCACCAAATGATGCTGGGGAAACTGTTTATCTCTTTGCAGAGGACTGGAATAGAAACCTCATCATGCAACATATAATTAATTTAAATGGATCAAAGACCTAAGTATTAAAAGAGAGATATTAATTGTACTGGAAGATAAAATACTAGACATAGGTGAAGAAAAGGATTTTCTAAACACAACATCAATTGCAGAAGAAATAACAATTAGAATCAATGAATGGGATTCTATCAGAGCCAATAGCTTCTGCACAGCAAAGAATCAATAAGTAGAGTGAAGGAACAACACAGAGAATGAGAAAAACATTTCACAGCTACTTCTTAGACAGAGAACCAATATCTAAAATATACCAAGAATTTAAAAAAATCACCTAAAGACCCAGTGAACAGAGGGAAAGGCAAATGAGCAGACACTTCATAGAGGAAGAAATACAAATGGTTAACAGATGTTCAACATCTCTGGCCATTAGAGAAATGCAAATTAGAACAAGCTGACAATTCTGTTTTACTTCGGAAAAATGCCAATCATGAAGAATCAATCTCTATAGTAGAAAATACTGTAGAGTGTGGTGAAAAGGAACCTTCCCTCACTGTTGGTGGGAATGTAAACTTGGACAACCATTATGAAAATTTCTATGAAACATTCTTATAGAACTGTAATTAAAAATTTCACATGACCCAGCTACCCACCTACTAAGTACACTCCCAAGGAGCTTAGGACATCAGAGCTTAGGACTACAGAGATACATGCATCACAGTGTTCACAGCTATACAACACATAATAGCTAAATCCTGGAAGCGGCATGTGCACCTACCAACACACAGATGGATAAAGACAATGTGGTGTCTGTATATAATGCAATACCATTCAGCTATAAAGAATGACAAATTTGAGACTTTTATAGGAAATGGCTGCACTTGGGTAATATAACGTTGAGAAAAATAGACCCAAAACTTACATACCATATGGTATGTCTCACTCAAGCGAAGCAAAGTGCAAAGGAAATAAAAATGGGCGAACAGAAGAGGATAAGGGGATGGATCTCTTGCACTAGGGGCGAGGACCAAAGAAGACAAGGAGAGGGGAAATGGAAACACAGACATGCTGTGTACACGAGCTTGGCAACCTCAGGGAATGTAAACACTATAAGCCATGCACGATCCAAGATTAACAGTATCAATAACAGCAAGCATTGGGATAAGGGATCTGGAGAGAAGGAGGGAGGGAAAAGAGAAATGGAAAGAGACTTTAAAATAAGCTATAGTGTGTATGTGTATGTGAACATCCCCCAAAGTGATTGTAAACAGCATTGTTGCAAACATTAATTTTTTAAATTAAGTTTAAAATTTAGTGTCTTTGCTAAATTTATTCCTACATAGCAACTAACATATTTTAGAATATTTTACATGGTAGAACACAAATTGTGACAAAATTTAGTGTTACTTAAAGTACTTTAATAATACATTTTGCATTCAACAAACAAGAAAACCTTTCAAACATATTTATTGACAGAAACTGTGAGAAGTATATATCCACTTCATGCATTGTGTGGTGACCTGCTCTCAGCATTTGTTTCAAGGATAAAAAAGGATCCATTTGCTGTTTGAACAAATGTGATACACAGCTTTTAAATCTGAAATGGGGTGGAAATGGACAGAAATATATACCTACCTAAATATAATATCCATTGAGTGACATTAACCTGTGCTCATTTTCCATTCCTGAGATCCATTTACATCTACACCTAACTGATAAAGTGACAGACCAGAGGCGGTTTTTGCTATCCAATTTTGATAGGTAGCACATGACTTTTAATGAAGTAAGCGGGCAGAATTACTTGGTTAAATCTGAAAAATAAACAAAGCAAGTGAAGCAGAAAAAGTGCTGCATGCAGAAATGAAGGGAATGCTTTGAAAACATAAATGAGGTTTCAAGTAGACATGCTAAATTAGAAGATATCTTACTACATGCACATGATAAATTCTACCGTAGGCTTCACAGTCTCCTTCTTTCTTAAAATGAGAGTATAGTTTTGCTCTGAAGCTACCTGGAAAAGCAATTAGAATATTTTAAGTCAAAACACATGTCCTACCAAGGAATTTGTTTAGTCATTGTATAACACACAAAGAAGCAAAAATTATGTAAGTAAATTGTAATGAAAAGACTAAATATGAATATTTACTCTGAAATGTTCCACATACTTGCATGAGAACATGCCTCTTTATAAGGATATTATTATAGCTCATTCTGAATTTTACAGGTGTCATTTTTAACCCTTGTAAATTTGCCTTATTAGTACCTGTATTTATATAGGTTTTTCTTTCTTTCTGTTTTTTTTTTTTTCTCCTGCACGGGTAAATTCACGTGTACTGACGTCTTCAGTTTGCATTATGGCTTAACGTAGTTTACGTCTTATGTCTTCAGACACCCACCCAGGTCCACATATCCAACATACAAGGGCACCTTTTCCATCCCAGCACTGAATTAGAATCACAGCACCTCCTGCATAAGCAAAACCTTGCTTATCCTCCTTTCCCAAGTCCCTCCTTCTCCAGAGTGCCCCACCAGGGGGAACAACAAACCCCTGAGGTCTTCAAACCCAGCATCGTGTTGCCCTCAATCTCCTTCCTTACCACTGGGCTCCTTTTGCTCAGCCTGTGACCCCGTCCTCTTGAATATTGACACTGATTGTCCTTTTCCTAACTTTTTTGGTGCCTAAGTTCCTTTATCCCTGATATCTGTGCTTTTTAATGTGTGCACAATCCATCCAATCCCAAAGTCTCATTTTGAAAGTTGGATTCTTGGTAGTATTTCCAGGACCAGTGTTCTACCAGGAAATATATGTTGGAAGATTTAAATTTATTTTGATAATGAAACAACTTATAAGGTATAGTTGAAAGACAACAAATAAACAAGAATACATTATCACCCCAAAACCAAAGAGGAAAAATATTATCTAAACCTGTGGTAAGAGAAAGTCTGAGATCAAAGTTTCCTGAAAGGAGCTGTGACTTTTCCTTAAAGGCTGGAGCCAAGCTACTGAAGCTTGGGAGAGAAGAACATAAGAAATCAGGTCTGCTCTTTCGTATTGCTCTTAACTGAAGCAGGAGCTGGGGCATGAGGAAGATAATCAACCAATTCAGACTCCCGGGTTATGCAAGAGAATAAGTAGGATAAAAAAAATCACCCAGAGGGGTAAACAGAAGACAGTGAGATATTTTGTGCTGAGCAGAGAATGCACTTTTTAATTCTTACTAGGAGAGCTTCAAAATTGTTATAAATTGGAATTCTTTTGTCTTTATTTAAAAAGAGGAACTCAGTGGTTTTCTTATTTCCTTCTTCACCATCTTATAGTTAGTATTACTAAGGAAGAGGACAAGTGTTTTAGATTACCAAGGCACAAAACATCACATCCAAAATAGAAGGTTGAACACTGCCAAGCAACCTTAGATGCGGCCTGAAGGAGACTTTCTGAGTTGTCTTTGAGAACAGAATGAGTGGGCTCAACATCTGAGGAGATCAATACATTTCACTTTGTTTTAACTTTATTATCAGTTACACTGACATATTGAGATATCTAAAAGTGTGATGAATACTGCATTGTTCCTCTTCTGTGAGAAACTGAGAGAATAAATAAGGACCAAAATGAAATAGATACTCGGAAACAGGAAGGACACTCAGATGGGAAAGGGAACAGGTTCAGGGGAGGAGGAAAGGAAGGAAGGGAAAAGAGAAAAGAATAGAAGTGAAGATAGGGAAACAAGGAGGGGAAAGAGGGTTGAAGGGAGTGGGGCGAGGGGAAATTAAGTATATCACGTAGATACAAATTTCTTGCAATGGATGAGATCATTACGTATGTTAAAAGTGTACCATAAAATTGATTTTAAAAAGTTTTAGAAATGTTTGTTTATCCTGTAGAACACTTGTGAACAAGTTATATGCAATGTGAGGTTTCACTGTACATTGATATGTGAGAAGCTCTGGCCATTTTGGTATATGTTCATTGGTAGTAGCAATTTCTAGTTTCCTTTGCAAAGCTAACTGGGAACAGAGGACCAAAACACAAATTATTATTATACTTGAAATGTAAGCAATGCTATATAGCTTTCAAAGAACTTTAACTCTTATCATTAAAAGTTATTTTATGTAAGTTAAACATAAAAGCCCTGATGACAAAAACTTAAACTGATAATTAATTATAAGGCAAAACTTTTATTCTATATGTTGAGGTAATTTAACTGGAGGGCATTTCTCCAGTCCATCTAATCCTGTTCTCCATTGTCTTATTGTTGCAGTCAGGGTTTGCAATGGAACAGATATTATATCTTTTTAATACAGGACACATAATTTAAAAGATTATTTCATAATAGCCAAAGATTCAAATACAAAAGAGTGCAGAAAACCTATCCACACTCAAGCCCCAAAGAATCCAGCTGAGGGCCTGGATCCCATGGCGATATCCTGCATGAGTCTAGCTGAAGACCCATGGAAATTTCCTCAAGTCCAACTGGAGGTATAGAGCCCATGACAATGTCTCATTTAAGCCTGTTTCAAGGATCTGTGCTGGGAAGACCTGAAGGTCCATGGTGGGTGCTAGAAAGTCTACACCAGTAGCATGAAAGATCTGTGCCAGCAGGATCTATACCTTCCTGGAACCAGGAAGCAACAGTCAAAGTAAGGACCAGAGCTCTTCCACAGTGAACCACAGCTATCATCAGGGACAATGATGTCTTGAGCTCCTCCGATGATAACAGCCAGCATGACAAGCTTCTCCAAGGGAACCCCCACCTATGCCTCTCCAGTTCTCCTTTCTATGTTGTTGGAAGCAGTCCTCGGGTGGGCCATGCACACCCAGCACCATGCTGATTCAGTTCAGGTGATGTTACAAATTGACCACCAGTGGTCAGTCCACCGCACTTGTATCAATAATCATCTCCCAAGTACTCTGTGACTTTCAATAAAACTTATTTAAATGACAAAAACTCCACTATAGTACATAGTAACTTTGCAGGTTATGTAGATGCCTCCCCACCAAGGCACCGTGTGCTCTTTGGTGGGGCTTTTGGGGCATGAATGGATCATGTGAGTGAGATATTGTTTGGGATGTATCAGTCCACTGACCAGTTTATAGGTAAATGTGATGTCAGGTGGTTAGATTGGTCAAAGAAGGTGGGTCACTGGGTGTGCACCCTAGAGGGGTATATTACCCAGCTTCCTACCTGGATCTCTCTCCTTCATGGTCTGTGTCTTCTCTGCCTTGCTGCTCTGCCATGGAGCCAGGGAAACATGAACTGAAACCTTTAGAAATTGTAAGGCAAAGCAATCCTTCTCTTCTTCAAGTTGTGGAATCAGGTATTGAGTCCCAACAATGAGAAAGTAACTAAGCAACTTGATAATAATCAGATATACATTTTATTTGCTCTCCCAGAGAAAACCTTTGTCTGTCAATCTTTCAATTTTTATTATTTCTATAACTTAATACCATAAATTTAGTGGAATAATGCAGTATAAATTTTTATCAGTAGGCCAAAGGTCCCACATCAATGTCATTGTGTCAAAATCAAGACTTCGTCAGGAATTCGTTTACTTCTGGAGTGTCTTGTTCTTGCCTATTGAGTCCTCTAGATTCCATTATTCCTTAACCTGTCGCTTAAAAGGTCCACCTCATATTGCCATCTCTGTGGGAATTAGACAATTAATGTATGAGTTTTATGAGAGCAGACATGTTTAGACTAGAACTTTTATAACATGCATAACCTCTGTGCCTACTGCCGGGTCACATTGTTCATAACTGCCCTCATCAGTGACAAGGGTGACTGGGGAAAGAGACTGCTGTGTATAATTCTATTAGCTTGATTTCTAAACTCTTCTGTTAAGTTCATGTTTTGGTGAGCATCGTATAGGGTATAAATATCTTCATTGCTTTCGCACCCTCTTTTAATTCTATCTGCATATATTTCCCTAAAATACTTTTATCATCAACTTACTAATTATGTTTCTGACATGTCCCCTATTATCCATCTAATTTATTACTATAGGTCATTGGTGTATAGTGAAACTCAGGTCATGATGGGCAGCTCAGGCAGCAGGATAATTTTGTTGTTCGTGGTCAAATTTAAAGACTTTATTAAAGCCCAGTAATAGACCAAGAACTTTCTCTTGAAGAGCAACTAATTAAATTTTCTGCAAATACTGATTGGCTCTCATTCCAAAATCTTCAAAATCTCCAGTGGAATTTGGCTCTAGAGGGCCTTTTAAGACCTTTAACATCACCTCTCTCGATGGACTCTAAATGCTTGAAACTCTTGAATTTTATAGTTCACGTGACAAGCTCTTAGACTAACTTGAGTATATTCTAGGGCCTTGTCTTGTTCCCGGGCTCTCAGGAAATGAGCAGCTTTTAGACCTCTGCGTAAATGGGTTATTGTGATCCACTCAAATAGAAAATCCGTTTCTTCCAATATCCAAAGATGTGCACTAGATTCTGGGTTTGGTGTTCAGTCATTTCAGCCTGTGGCTGCAGTGGCTAAGGTAGTCCAATTGTGCCAGGCTCTAGTGTCATTTATCGCAGGTGAATCCTTGAGTGCATCTATTGTTCATATCACTTTACCCAAATGCACAAGGAGCAACAACTGAAATAATATCTCTTGGGGCTGGGGATATAGCTCAGTGGAATAAGCGCCTGCCTAGCAAGCGCAGGGTCCTGAGTTCGATCCCCAGTACCGCCAAAAAAAAAAAAAAAAAAGAAATAATATCTCTTAATTTTCCAAAGATGTCCAAAAATGCCAGTGTCATAAAACTCTGTGTATGTATATGTATATGTGTGTGTGTGTGTGACTCAGTATTTATACATGATAAAGCCATACCAGCATGGTTATCAGAAACTCATTGATTATCAGCATTCTGTTTACGACTAGAAATAGATTCATTAGGATTTTTTTTAATTTTTATTTTAAAAGTAAAAGAACAAAATAATAAATATTAATAAATATTAATGAACAAACATACACACAGTAGCACAAGAACAGTTCAAAAACTGAGCTACAGATAAGGCAGCAGGGGATCAACAATGGTTATTGTATTACACATTGGTAGCTTCAAAGTGTATACTCAGGACAATACAAACACACTTATAAGATTGATCAAACAACTAATCACCGATTGTTTCCCACATCAATATGACATGAGACAACCGTGCAACCATGTAAACTCTATTGAAACTACAGAGTCAATCTAGAAATCTGGCTAACAATAAAAAGCCTTACCCCTAAAGTTAGGCTTCCGTGGATTCACTCTTGCTAACAAAACTTTTGTATTAATTTTGCACTCAGGCTGGGGATATAGCTCAGTGGAATAAGCGCCTGCCTAGCAAGCGCAGGGTCCTGAGTTTGATCCCCAGTACCGCCCAAAAAAAAAAAAAAAAAAAAGAATTTTGCACTCATATTCATCAAAAAGATTGGCCTATAGATTTCTTTTTTAGTTTGGCCCTTGCCTGATTTTGGAATCAACATACTACAAGTCTCCAGGACCGACTTTGGAAGTACTCCTTCCCTCGCCATTTTATTAAACAGTTTTGAGTCACAGTATAGGCATTAGATCTTCCTTCAAGTTCTTTCAGAATTGAGTGGTGAATCCATTGAGCCTTGGGCTTTTCTTAGTTGGTAGGTTCTTTATTATTGCTTTAATTTTATTGCCTGTTATTGGATTATTCAATCTTTTTATATCCTCTTGAATCAGTTTTTTATAATTTCTATGTATTTAGGTAACTATCCAATTCTTCTGAACTCTCAAATTTGTTGGAGGACGGGTTTATGAGGTAATTACTTACAATCTTCTGGGTTTCAGCCACGTCCATTGTGATCTTAGCTTTTTCATTTCTAACTGGGTTGATTTAGGTCTTTTTTTTTTTTTTTTGGTAAGATTGACTAAGGGTTTTGCTGTTTTATTTATTCTTTCAAAGAGTGTGATGTTCAATTCATTGATTCTTTGCATTGTAGTTTTTTAATCTCAATTTTATTAATTTATACTCTGGTCTTTATAATGTCCTTCCATGAATTTGGATCATTGCTGCTTTTGTAGGATCTTGCTGTGCAACATTAGGTTACTTGCTTGGGCTCTGTCTGTTTTTCTAATGCGGGAATTCACAGCTATAGACTTCCCTCCTGGTAGTGCTCTTATTATTTTATAGGTTCGGGTATGTTGTATTTCAACTATAAAAAGTCATACACTTATGCCCTTAAACTTGAATATTATTCAAACGTGAGATAGGTGAATGGATAACACAATGCTTAGATTAAAATGACTAAATTATAATTAAAAACTACTTGTAAGAGTAGTATTTTAACACAGCTTCTGTTTTTGAATTATAGTAAATTTAAACCAATGTTCTCCTTTAGATCATTTTGTTACCTATTTTCACCACACACTAGACTTACATAACACTTCTAGAATATGTATTCAGTTTAACCCTTGTTAATTCTTCTTTTTCACAGTTCCTAGTTGAGAATGACAGTATGACTCTGACCTAATTATGAAAAAGTTCAGCACCTTTATGCTTCTCAATCTGCTTCCTATCTATACATTTTACTTTGGATAAACCCATATATTTTATGATGCACACAGTTTCCAAAAGCCCAGTGAATTGTAATTCAACCTGCCTAAGCAATTGTTGGTTCCACTACATCATTTATTTTTATTTTTTTTATTTTAGAAACATAAAAGTACAAAAACATATTGACAAACAGACACCCATTATCATAGAAAATAGTACAATCACAACTAATCTATAGACAAGGTGATATGGTCTCAACAGTAGTTGTTGCTTTATCCATTGATATCTTCGAATTGTAGATGTATGGACCCATATACAGACATGCAAATTTA